>CM069860.1:45006257-45008757 GCA_036172795.1 Pelodytes ibericus
CATCTCATCATGATATCATCATCATGATATCAACATCATCATTATCATTATCATCTCATCATGATATCATCATCATGATATCATCATCATCATCATCATCTCATCATGATATCATCATCATCATCATCTCATCATGATATCATCATCATTATATCATCATCATCATCTCATTATGATATCATCATCATCATTATCATCTCATCATGATATCATCATCATGATATCAACATCATCATTATCATTATCATCTCATCATGATATCATCATCATGATATCATCATCATCATCATCATCTCATCATGATATCATCATCATCATCATCATCTCATCATGATATCATCATCATTATATCATCATCATCATCTCATTATGATATCATCATCATCATTATCATCTCATCATGATATCATCATCATGATATCATCATCATCATCATCATCTCATCATGATATCATCATCATCATCATCTCATCATGATATCATCATCATTATATCATCATCATCATCTCATTATGATATCATCATCATCATTATCATCTCATCATGATATCATCATCATCATCATCTCATCATGATATCATCATCATTATATCATCATCATCATCTCATTATGATATCATCATCATCATTATCATCTCATCATGATATCGTCATCTCATCATGATATCATCATCATCATCATCATCATCATCTCATCATGATATCATCATCTCATCATGATATCATCATCATGATATCATCATCATCATCTCATCATGATATCATCATCATGATATCATCATCATCATCATCTCATCATGATATCATCATCATTATATCATCATTATCAACATCATCATCATCATCATCATCATCTCATCATGATATCATCATCATGATATCATCATCATCATCATCTCATCATGATGTCATCATCATCATCATCATCATCATCTCATCATGATATCATCATCATGATATCATCATCATCATCTCATCATGATATCATCATCATGATATCATCATCATCATCATCATCATCATCTCATCATGATGTCATCATCATCATCATCATCTCATCATGATATCATCATCATGATATCATCATCATCATCTCATCATGATATCATCATCATCATCATCATCTCATCATGATATCATCATCATCATCTCATCATGATATCATCATCATCATCATCATCTCATCATGATGTCATCATCATCATCATCATCTCATCATCATCATCTCATCATGATATCATCATCATTATCTCATCATGATATCATCATCATCATCATATCATCATCATCATCTCATCATGATATCATCATCATGATATCATCATCATCATCTCATCATGATATCATCATCATCATCATCATTTCATCATGATATCATCATCATCATCATCATTTCATCATGATATCATCATCATCATCTCATCATCATTATCATCATCATTATATCATCATCATTATCATCATCTCATTATGATATCATCATCATGATATCATCATCATCATCATCATCATTTCATCATGATATCATCATCTCATCATAATATCATCATCATTATATCATCATCATCATCATCATCATCATCATCATCATCATCTCATTATGATATCATCATCATGATATCATCATCATCATCTCATCATGATATCATCATCATCATCATCATCTCATCATGATATCATCATCTCATCATGATATCATCATCATGATATCATCATCATGATATCATCATCATCATCTCATCATGATATCATCATCATCATTATCATCTCATCGTGATATCATCATCATCTCATCATGATATCATCATTATGATCATCTCATCATGATATCATCATGATCATCTCATCATGATATCATCATCATGATATTATCATCATGATATCATCATCATGATATTATCATCATGATATCATCATCATCATCATCTCATTATGATATCATCATCATCTCATCATGTTATTGATATCATCATCATCTCATCATGATATCATCATCATGATCATCTCATCATGATATCATCATGATCATCTCATCATGATATCATCATCATGATATCATCATCATCATCTCATTATGATATCATCATCATCTTATCATGATATCATCATCATCATCATCTCATCATGATATCATCATCATCATTATCATCTCATCGTGATATCATCATCATCATCATCTCATCATGATATCATCATCATGATCATCTCATCATGATATCATCATCATGATATCATCATCATCATCTCATCATGATATCATCATAATCTCATCATGATATCATCATCATCATCTCATCATATCATCATCATGATATCATCATCATCATCATCTCATCATGATATCATCATCATCATCTCATCATGATATCATCATCATGATATCAACATCATCATTATCATTATCATCTCATCATGATATCATCATCATGATATCATCATCATCATCATCATCTCATCATGATATCATCATCATCATCATCATCTCATCATGATATCATCA
>CM069860.1:45011257-45016257 GCA_036172795.1 Pelodytes ibericus
ATCATCATCATCTCATCATGATATCATCATCATCATCATCTCATCATGATATCATCATCATTATATCATCATCATCATCATCATGATATCATCATCTCATCATGATATCATCATCATCATCATCATCATCATCTCATCATGATATCATCATCATGATATCATCATCATCATCATCATCATCTCATCATGATGTCATCATCATCATCTCATCATGATATCATCATCATGATATCATCATCATCATCTCATCATGATATCATCATCATCATCTCATCATGATATCATCATCATCATCTCATCATGATATCATCATCATGATATCATCATCATCATCTCATTATGATATCATCATCATCTTATCATGATATCATCATCATCATCATCTCATCATGATATCATCATCATCATTATCATCTCATCGTGATATCATCATCATCATCATCTCATCATGATACCATCATATTCATCATCTCATCATGATATCATCATCATCTCATCATGATGTCATCATCATCATCTCATCATGATATCATCATCATCATCTCATCATATCATCATCATGATATCATCATCATCATCATCTCATCATGATATCATCATCATCATCTCATCATGATATCATCATCATGATATCAACATCATCATTATCATTATCATCTCATCATGATATCATCATCATGATATCATCATCATCATCATCATCATCTCATCATGATATCATCATCATCATCATCTCATCATGATATCATCATCATTATATCATCATCATCATCTCATTATGATATCATCATCATCATTATCATCTCATCATGATATCATCATCATGATATCAACATCATCATTATCATTATCATCTCATCATGATATCATCATCATGATATCATCATCATGATATCATCATCATCATCTCATCATGATATCATCATCATCATCATCTCATCATGATATCATCATCATTATATCATCATCATCATCTCATTATGATATCATCATCATCATTATCATCTCATCATGATATCGTCATCTCATGATGATATCATCATCATCATCATCATCATCATCATCATCATTTCATCATCATCATCATCATCATCATCATCATCATCATCATCATCATCATCATCATCATCATGATATCATCATCATCATCATCTCATCATGATATCATCATCATGATATCATCATCATCATCTCATCATGATATCATCATCATCATCTCATCATCATCATCTCATCATGATATCATCATCATCATTATCATCTCATCGTGATATCATCATCATCATCATCATCATCTCATCATGAAATCATCATCATGATATCATCATCATCATCTCATCATGATACCATCATCATCATCATCTCAGCATGATATCATCATCATCATCATCTCATCATATCATCATCATGATATCATCATCATCATCATCATCATCATCTCATCATGATATCATCATCATAATCTCATCATGATATCATCATCATGATATCCGCATCATCATTATCATCATCATCTCATCATGATATCATCATCATGATATCATCATCATCATCATCATCATCTCATCATGATATCATCATCATCATCATCATCTCATCATCATCATCATCATCTCATCATGATATCATCATCATCATCATCTCATCATGATATCATCATCATTATATCATCATCATCATCATCATGATATCATCATCTCATCATGATATCATCATCATCATCATCATCATCTCATCATGATATCATCATCATGATATCATCATCATCATCATCATCATCTCATCATGATGTCATCATCATCATCTCATCATGATATCATCATCATGATATCATCATCATCATCTCATCATGATATCATCATCATCATCTCATCATGATATCATCATCATCATCTCATCATGATATCATAATCATGATATCATCATCATCATCTCATTATGATATCATCATCATCTTATCATGATATCATCATCATCATCATCTCATCATGATATCATCATCATCATTATCATCTCATCGTGATATCATCATCATCATCATCTCATCATGATACCATCATATTCATCATCTCATCATGATATCATCATCATCTCATCATGATGTCATCATCATCATCTCATCATGATATCATCATCATCATCTCATCATATCATCATCATGATATCATCATCATCATCATCTCATCATGATATCATCATCATCATCTCATCATGATATCATCATCATGATATCAACATCATCATTATCATTATCATCTCATCATGATATCATCATCATGATATCATCATCATCATCATCATCATCTCATCATGATATCATCATCATCATCATCTCATCATGATATCATCATCATTATATCATCATCATCATCTCATTATGATATCATCATCATCATTATCATCTCATCATGATATCATCATCATGATATCAACATCATCATTATCATTATCATCTCATCATGATATCATCATCATGATATCATCATCATGATATCATCATCATCATCTCATCATGATATCATCATCATCATCATCTCATCATGATATCATCATCATTATATCATCATCATCATCTCATTATGATATCATCATCATCATTATCATCTCATCATGATATCGTCATCTCATCATGATATCATCATCATCATCATTATCATCTCATCATGATATCATCATCTCATCATGATATCATCATCTCATCATGATATCATCATCATGATATCATCATCATCATCTCATCATGATATCATCATCATGATATCATCATCATCATCATCATCATCATCATCTCATCATGATATCATCATCATTATATCATCATCATCATCATCATCATCATCATCATTATCATCTCATCATGATATCATCATCTCATCATGATATCATCATCTCATCATGATATCATCATCATCATCTCATCATGATATCATCATCATGATATCATCATCATGATATCATCATCATCATCATCATCATCATCATCATCATTCATCTCATGATGATATCATCATCGTCATCATCATCATCATCATCATCATCATCTCATTATGATATCATCATCTTGATATCATCATCATCATCATCATCTCATCATGATATCATCATCATCATCATCATCATCTCATCATGATATCATCATCTCATCATGATATCATCATCATGATATCATCATCATCATCTCATCATGATATCATCATCATCATCATCATGATATCATCATCATCATCATCATCTCATCATGATATCATCATCATGATATCATCATCATCATCATCATCTCATCATGATACCATCATATTCATCATCTCATCATGATATCATCATCATCTCATCATGATGTCATCATCATCATCTCATCATGATATCATCATCTCATCATGATATCATCATCATCATCATCTCATCATTTTATCATCATCATGATCATCTCATCATGATGTCATCATCATTATCATCTCATCATGATATCATCATTATCATCTCATCATGATATCATCATCATGATATCATCATCATCATAATCTCATCATGATATCATCATCATCATTATCATCTCATCGTGATATCATCATCATCATCATCTGATCATGATATCATCATCATGATCATCTCATCATGATATCATCATCATGATCATCTCATCATGATATCATCATCATGATATCATCATCATCATCTCATTATGATATCATCATCATCTCATCATGATATCATCATCATCTCATCATGATATCATCATCATGATATCATCATCATCATCATCATCATCATCATCATCATCTGATCATGATATCATCATCATGATCATCTCATCATGATATCATCATCATGATCATCTCATCATGATATCATCATCATGATATCATCATCATCATCTCATTATGATATCATCATCATCTCATCATGATATCATCATCATCTCATCATGATATCATCATCATGATATCATCATCATCATCATCATCATCATCATCATCATCATCATCATCATCTCATCATGATATCGTCATCTCATCATGATATCATCATCATCATCATTATCATCTCATCATGATATCATCATCTCATCATGATATCATCATCTCATCATGATATCATCATCATGATATCATCATCATCATCTCATCATGATATCATCATCATGATATCATCATCATCATCATCATCATCATCTCATCATGATATCATCATCATTATATCATCATCATCATCATCATCATCATCATCATCATCATCATCATTATCATCTCATCATGATATCATCATCTCATCATGATATCATCATCTCATCATGATATCATCATCATCATCTCATCATGATATCATCATCATGATATCATCATCATGATATCATCATCATCATCATCATCATCATTCATCTCATGATGATATCATCATCGTCATCATCATCATCATCATCATCATCATCATCATCATCTCATTATGATATCATCATCTTGATATCATCATCATCATCATCATCTCATCATGATATCATCATCATCATCATCATCATCTCATCATGATATCATCATCTCATCATGATATCATCATCATGATATCATCATCATCATCTCATCATGATATCATCATCATCATCATCATGATATCATCATCATCATCATCATCATCTCATCATGATATCATCATCATGATATCATCATCATCATCATCATCTCATCATGATACCATCATATTCATCATCTCATCATGATATCATCATCATCTCATCATGATGTCATCATCATCATCTCATCATGATATCATCATCTCATCATGATATCATCATCATCATCATCTCATAATTTTATCATCATCATGATCATCTCATCATGATGTCATCATCATTATCATCTCATCATGATATCATCATTATCATCTCATCATGATATCATCATCATGATATCATCATCATCATAATCTCATCATGATATCATCATCATCATTATCATCTCATCGTGATATCATCATCATCATCATCTGATCATGATATCATCATC
>CM069860.1:45021257-45071257 GCA_036172795.1 Pelodytes ibericus
ATCATCTCATCATGATATCATCATCATGATCATCTCATCATGATATCATCATGATCATCTCGTCGTGATATCATCATCATGATATCATCATCATCATTATCATCTCATCGTGATATCATCATCATCATCTCATCATGATATCATCATCATGATCATCTCATCATGATATCATCATCATGATATCATCATCATCATCTCATCATGATATCATCATCATGATATCATCATCATCATCTCATCATGATATCATCATCATGATATCATCATCATCATCATCATCATCATCATTTCATCATGATATCATCATCTCATCATGATATCATCATCATTATATCATCATCATCATCATCATCATCATCATCATCATCTCATTATGATATCATCATCGTGATATCATCATCATCATCTCATCATGATATCATCATCATCATCATCATCATCTCATCATGATATCATCATCTCATCATGATATCATCATCTCATCATGATATCATCATCATTATATCATCATCATCATCATCATCATCATCATCTCATTATGATATCATCATCGTGATATCATCATCATCATCTCATCATGATATCATCATCATCATCATCATCATCATCATCATCATCATCATCATCATCATCTCATCATGATATCATCATCTCATCATGATATCATCATCATGATATCATCATCATCATCTCATCATGATATCATCATCATGATATCATCATCATCATCATCATCATCATCATCATCATCATCTCATCATGATATCATCATCATTATATCATCATTATCAACATCATCATCATCATCATCTCATCATGATATCATCATCATGATATCATCATCATCATCATCATCATCATCTCATCATGATGTCATCATCATCATCATCATCATCTCATCATGATATCATCATCATGATATCATCATCATCATCTCATCATGATATCATCATCATCATCTCATCATGATATCATCATCATCATCTCATCATGATATCATCATCATCATCATCTCATCATGATGTCATCATCATCATCATCATCATCATCTCATCATCATCATCTCATCATGATATCATCATCATTATCTCATCATGATATCATCATCATCATATCATCATCTTCATCTCATGATGATATCATCATCATGATATCATCATCATCATCTCATCATGATATCATCATCATCATCATCATTTCATCATGATATCATCATCATCATCTCATCATGATATCATCATCATTATATCATCATCATCATCATGATATCATCATCATCATCATCATCATCATTTCATCATGATATCATCATCATCATCTCATCATGATATCATCATCATTATATCATCATCATCATCATCATCATCATCATCATCATCATCATCATCTCATTATGATATCATCATCATGATATCATCATCATCATCTCATCATGATATCATCATCATCATCATCATCATCATCATCATCTCATCATGATATCATCATCTCATCATGATATCATCATGATATCATCATCATCATTATCATCTCATCGTGATATCATCATCATCTCATCATGATATCATCATCATGATCATCTCATCATGATATCATCATGATCATCTCATCATGATATCATCATCATGATATCATCATCATCATCTCATTATGATATCATCATCATCTCATCATGTTATCGATATCATCATCATCTCATCATGATATCATCATCATGATCATCTCATCATGATATCATCATCATGATATCATCATCATCATCTCATTATGATATCATCATCATCTCATCATGATATCATCATCATCATCATCTCATCATGATATCATCATCATCATTATCATCTCATCGTGATATCATCATCGTGATATCATCATCATGATATCATCATCATCATCTCATCATGATATCATCATCATCATCTCATCATGATATCATCATAATCATCATCTCATCATCATCTCATCATCATCATCTCATCATGATATCATCATCATTATCTCATCATGATATCATCATCATCATATCATCATCATCATCTCATCATGATATCATCATCATCTCATCATGATACCATCATAATCATCATCTCATCATGATATCATCATCATCATCATCTCATTATGAAATCATCATCATCTCATCATGATATCATCATCATCATCATCTCATCGTGATATCATCATCATGATATCATCATCATCATCATCATCTCATTATGATATCATCATCATCTCATCATGATATCATCATCATCATCATCTCATCATGATATCATCATCATCATTATCATCTCATCGTGATATCATCATCATCATCTCATCATGATATCATCATCATGATCATCTCATCATGATATCATCATCATGATATCATCATCATCATCTCATCATGATATCATCATCATGATATCATCATCATCTCATCATGATATCATCATCATGATATCATCATCATCATCATCATTTCATCATGATATCATCATCTCATCATGACATCATCATCATTATATCATCATCATCATCACCATCATCATCATCATCATCTCATTATGATATCATCATCGTGATATCATCATCATCATCTCATCATGATATCATCATCATCATCATCATCATCATCATCATCTCATCATGATATCATCATCTCATCATGATATCATCATCTCATCATGATATCATCATCATTATATCATCATCATCATCATCATCATCATCATCATCATCATCTCATTATGATATCATCATCGTGATATCATCATCATCATCATCTCATCATGATATCATCATCATCATCATCATCATCATCATCATCATCATCATCTCATCATGATATCATCATCTCATCATGATATCATCATCATGATATCATCATCATCATCTCATCATGATATCATCATCATGATATCATCATCATGATATCATCATCATCATCATCATCATCATCATCATCATCATCATCATCATCATCTCATCATGATATCATCATCATTATATCATCATTATCAACATCATCATCATCATCATCATCATGATATCATCATCATCATCATCATCATCTCATCATGATGTCATCATCATCATCATCATCATCATCATCTCATCATGATATCATCATCATGATATCATCATCATCATCTCATCATGATATCATCATCATCATCTCATCATGATATCATCATCATCTCATCATGATATCATCATCATCATCATCTCATCATGATGTCATCATCATCATCATCATCTCATCATCATCATCTCATCATGATATCATCATCATTATCTCATCATGATATCATCATCATCATATCATCATCATCATCATCTCATCATGATATCATCATCATGATATCATGATCATCATCTCATCATGATATCATCATCATCATCATCATTTCATCATGATATCATCATCATTTCATCATGATATCATCATCATTATATCATCATCATTATCATCATCATCATCATCATCTCATTATGATATCATCATCATGATATCATCATCATCATCATCATCATCATCATCATTTCATCATGATATAATCATCATCATCATCTCATCATGATATCATCATCATTATATCATCATCATCATCATCATCATCATCATCTCATTATGATATCATCATCATGATATCATCATCATCATCTCATCATGATATCATCATCATCATCATCATCATCTCATCATGATCATCATCTCTACTTTACTGCTCCTAATATGGAGTGCTGGAGTCACTTATATACAGTCCACGCATGAATGTAAAACTGCAGACAAATACGAGGTTAATATGAATAGTAAATCCCCGTTTCCTGCTCTTTTCCCTTTTTCGCCTATTTGTTCATATATTACCACTGAGCCAACCATGCCAACCACATGGCTGACTCCCGCGAGATCTCCAACTATAATCTCGCAATGCGACTATGTCGCGATGACGTCATCAACCAGGGAACCCGGAAGTCTTCAGACGAAAAGTATTTAAAGACCCAACAAAGTACAGCTGATACACGCCAGGAGGAAGCCTTTGATTTAGGCGAAACGCGTTCGTGTACTGTACTTTTCAGGACCAGCCACCTCTGGCTAACTTTGGACTTTTATTTATTTTATCTATTTTTATGCTATATCTATTTTACATCCTGGAAGACATCGTGGAGCTGTTGTTCCAGTATAGTACATGTAAGGTACTACTGTTTTTTTATATTAAAATTGTTTACATTTACCATTTACACCTCCCGTTTTTATCTTTTTCCTACTGAACAACGTCATACACTGGAGGAAGAGGGAGAAGGTGCAACTACCTACAACAGATGAGCCTGTCTATCTGAAAGTTTTGTGAGTGCAAAGACATATCCTGTACATATCACTATTTTTTGCAGCAGTATTGTGCTATGTTTTCTTGTTCTCTTTTTTACACATGTAATTGGATGAACATCATGATATCTGCTTAAGAACATCCTTTCAGGCAATTATCAATACCCCATTGCTTTTTTTTTTTTCTTTACCTTTTCTTTTGGTGAGGTTTACAGAGCGCACCTACCACCCTTTTTCGTTATTTTATCTTGTTTGTCTTTTTGTGTGCACGCAGAGATTCACACAGGCTGGTGCAGCTCTGTTACAGATTCTAGCGCTAGAATCTATCCCCCTTTCTACTCATCATGATATCATCATCTCATCATGATATCATCATCATGATATCATCATCATCATCTCATCATGATATCATCATCATCATTATCATCTCATCGTGATATCATCATCATCTCATCATGATATCATCATCATGATCATCTCATCATGATATCATCATGATCATCTCATCATGATATCATCATCATGATATCATCATCATCATCTCATTATGATATCATCATCATCATCTCATTATGATATCATCATCATCTCATCATGTTATCGATATCATCATCATCTCATCATGATATCATCATCATGATCATCTCATCATGATATCATCATGATCATCTCATCATGATATCATCATCATGATATCATCATCATCATCTCATTATGATATCATCATCATCATCTCATCATGATATCATCATCATCATCATCTCATCATGATATCATCATCATCATTATCATCTCATCGTGATATCATCATCATGATATCATCATCATCATCTCATCATGATATCATCATCATCATCTCATCATGATATCATCATCATCATCTCATCATGATATCATCATAATCATCATCTCATCATGATATCATCATCATGATATCATCATCTCATCATCATCATCTCATCATGATATCATCATCATTATCTCATCATGATATCATCATCATCATCATATCATCATCATTATCTCATCATGATATCATCTTCATCATCTCATCATGATACCATCATCATCATCATCTCAGCATGATATCATCATCATCATCATCTCATCATATCATCATCATGATATCATCATCATCATCTCATCATGATATCATCATCATCATCTCATCATGATATCATCATCATGATATCAGCATCATCATTATCATTATCATCTCATCATGATATCATCATCATGATATCATCATCATCATCATCATCATCATCATCATCATCTCATCATGATATCATCATCATCATCATCTCATCATGATATCATCATCATCATCTCATCATGATATCATCATCATGATATCAGCATCATCATTATCATTATCATCTCATCATCATCATCTCATCATGATATCATCATCATTATATCATCATCTTCATCATCATCATCATCATCATCATCTCATCATGATATCATCATCATGATATCATCATCATCATCATCATCATCATCATCATCTCATCATGATATCATCATCATCATCATCTCATTATGATATCATCATCTCATCATGATATCATCATCATGATATCATCATCATCATCTCATCATGATATCATCATCATCATCATCATGATATCAACATCATCATCATCTCATCATGATATCATCATCATGATATCATCATCATGATATCATCATCATCATCTCATCATGATATCATCATCATCATTTCATCATCATCATCTCATCATGATATCATCATCATGATATCATCATCATGATATCATCATCATCATCTCATCATGATATCATCATCATCATTTCATCATCATCATCTCATCATGATATCATCATCATCTCATCATGATGTCATCATCATCATCATCATCATCATCATCATCTCATCATGATATCATCATCTCATCATGATATCATCATCATCATCTCATCATATTATCATCATCATGATCATCTCATCATGATATCATCATCATTATCATCTCATCGTGATATCATCATCATCTCATCATGATATCATCATGATCATCTCATTAGACATGTGCAAAACTAAAATTTTCGTTTCGTTTTAGTTCATTCGGACGAAAATGATATTTATTTCGTTTAAAACGAATTTCGTTCATAACTTCATTCGTTTCGGACGAAATTCGTTTACCATTTTCGTTTTCGTTACATTCGTTTAGTTTTACCTAATAAATGAATGAATTGAGTTTGACTTAAACCGAAAATCTATAAACCGAACAACGTTCGGTTTATAGACTTTCGTCATTTAGAATGCATGTAATTGTAGTACTATTGGCTTTCACTACACGGAGACAGAGTCTCCATTCATAAATTTATGAATGGAGACTCTGTCTCCGTGTAGTGAAAGCCAATAGTAGTACTACGATTACATTCACATTACAATACAAATGCCGAAAGTCTATAAACCGAACGTTCGGTTTATAGGCTGTCGGCTTATGGAATACATGTAATCCTATTGCTATTCTATAAGCCGAAAGTCTATAAACCGAAGGTCGTTCGGTTTATAGACTTTCGGCTTATAGAACAGTCAGCAATAGCATTACATGTATTCTATAAGCCGAACGTCGTTCGTTTTAAAGACTTTCGGCTTATAGAACAGTCAGCAATAGCATTACATGTATTCTATAAGCCGAACGTCGTTCGTTTTAAAGACTTTCGGCTTATGCAGTACATGGAATACTATTGGCTTTGTAAACCGAACTAGAGTGCCCATTCATAAAAATTTCTTATGAATGGGGACTCTAGTTCGGTTTATACAAAGCCAATAGCATTACTTCATAAGCCGAAAGTCTATAAACCAAACGACCTTCGGTTTATAGACTTTCTGCTTATGGAGTAATGCTATTGGCATTGTATAAACCGAACTAGAGTCCCCATTCATAAGAATAGGTCAATTGCCCTATTCTTATAAATGGGGACTCTATTTCAGATTATAGAATAGCAATAGCATTTTATTATGTATTCCAGGGAAGGATTTAGAAGTAAGTTGATTTAGTTGCCCAATCAGCTCACTCCTGTGAATCATGCTGATGGCTAGACCAATGGTGTGTGCTGCTAGTTTATTTTTTTAAAAAAATAGTAAAAGCAGTTTATAAGTGCAGTGGTTTCATTTTCTCCTCATTACGTGTCTTAGCTTTGAAGGTGAAGTACTGCTGTGCTAGCCACATTGCCTTTCACTGTATTTCTTTGTGAGCTTGCCATTTCTCACAACAAACTATTTTTAAAAGAAGAGAGACTTCCAGAGACTACATTTTTTAAAAAATTTTTTGCATTCTGTGAACTGTACAACTACTGCTAATTGAGTCAGTTGGCAGTTTGGCACAAATAGTGCCTGTCGGCCTGACTGGCAGCCAGTGCCACTGCCTGCAGTGCTTTTTGTGTGTTGTATTGCCTGCAGCTACAGCTTTTAAAAATAATTTAATATAGAAATTCAATAATTTTAATCTAGTTGAGTGGACCTGAGGGCTTCTGTCCTAGGGGTAGACTACTAGGTTGCTTAAGGTTATTTCAGTAACGTGAAATATAATTATTAATACTTGAATTCATTTTTACTGTAGTGCAGTTTTCTTTGTGCTTTTGTTGTTGTTTTTTTTTTTTACCACAGTAAACAGTGAAGTTAACTGTTGTACTGTTGTGAGTATAGCAGTGCAGTGAACTGTTGTGCTCTTTTTGTCAGTTGATTTAATTGTTCATTTATTGTGTTTTTTAACAGCAAGCAGTGAAACTCAAACTAACTGCTGTTTATTGGTTTTTATTTCTATTTAAGTGACTGTACTAAGTAAACGTCAAGGTATCTGTATTACATTTATTTAGACTTTGTTTAGTAGCCAAACTAACTTATCCAAGTTAAAATAATAGCATATAATTTTGTTCATAACTTAAAATTTCAAAAATATAAGTGACTTTGTAATAGTATAGCTTGTGTCTCTGTTTGCAGTAAGCAAACAGAGAGTACTAATCATCTAAATGGATCCTCCTAAGTACTCCGGTACTAGGAAAGTTAAGGCTCCATCCACCACCACCAGTACTAGAAGTGTTTGTAGTACACAGCCTTTGAGTGAGCTTAGTCGGGCAAGTACTTCTGCCCATATGTCTGAGTCAACAACTAGGATGCCAAGCTTTCTGTCCCAGCCATTGGTGCAAGATTCAGCAAAAGGAAAGACACCAATTGCAGGCACTAGTGGTGCAAGGCCCAGCAGCACAAAAGTTTTCTATGGAAAAGGGAAAACTGCAGGTCTTAAAGCTAGCACTAAGCCTAGTATACCCAAAAAGAGGACTATTAGTACTTGTGGTAACATATTAAGTAAGAAGAGGTGTGTTATGCCCCCAGCTTTTTCTTCTACCACAAGAAGCACCCTCTCTTCATTTTCTGTTGCAGAAGGGGCTATGTTAGGTTCCAAACAGAGCACGTTGAGCAGCAGCAGTAATTTGAGGGGTGTTTCCAAGCAACCTTCTTGTGCACGGAGGCTGTTTTCACATCCCCCTCCCAAGACCACCACAGTTTCAACCACTAGTGGTATGGCTGCTTCAACCACTGACAGTGGAACACCTGCCCCTCTTGCTACCACCACCTCTAAAAAACAACCCAGAAAGAGGGGAGAGGGAGAGACCCTAGAGAGTGACACAACAACAACAAGTGTTACTCATCTAGAGTTAGAAGAAGCTGCAAAATCTGTTCTTCCTGCAGGGGATATTAGTCTAAGCGCCAACCTTGCAGAAATTGCATCTAGTTTAGCTAATGAAGAGCTTAACTATGAGCCTGAGGATGAGGATGAGATAGTATGGGAGAGTCCAACTCATTATTCCTCAGGGAGCAGTGCTTGCTTTTCACCAGCTAGTAGTGCACGTTTTTCCCCTTCCTCTCCACTTTCTCCAACTGTTGCACCTGTTACTGCTGCTTCCACCCTCAAAAGGACTTCACCACCAAAGCCGATTGCATCGATATTTTTTAGTGGTAGAACTACCAATCCCACTGTTGGTTCCCACCATTCTACAACTCCTGCTCCCAGTGGCACAGTTACTACCACCAGCACTGGTACCAGTAGCCACAGTTGTAGTGCACAGTCCAATATGCCAGCTCCCACTTCTAACGCTGCTGCTGCTGCTACTCATCCACCCATAGCAGCTGTATCCCAAAGGGTCCCATCCAATGTTGCACGTCGCAGCAAAGTATGGGACCATTTTGAAATTGTTAGAGAGGGTTTTTTTGCTAAGTGCAAGCACTGCGGGAAGGAAGTTAGCAGGGGGAAGGTGTTGGGTCATCTCACCAGTGCCGGGATGAACCATCACCTCCGCAGTCAACACAGGGCTGTGCTATTGAGGGAAGAGGCAGAAAGTGGTAGGCCAGGCAACGTAGCTGCTACAACTTCCACAAGCACCATCAGCTCTGTAGAAGTTCCAGCTATGAGTGGCAGGGGTTTTTTTGAAGAGCAAAGAACTATTGCCAGCCAACAAACAAGGCCAGTTACAGCCACCCAGCCCACCCTGGAACAATTCGGGGGATTTCATTCCAGGGCTGTTTCCAAACAGCAGGCCAATAAAATCACACGACTTATCGGCCAGTTGATAGCTGTTGGGGGTGCATCATTTAACATGATAGATGGGGAACCTTTCAAGCAGTTGATGGCAGCAGTGTCCCCACAGTACCATCTTCCCTCACGTTACACTTTCAGCAGGAGGATAATCCCCTCACTATATCAGTCCTGTGTTGGAGTAGTGAAAGAGGAGCTTTCTAAGGCAGCTGGTCAGTCTGTCCATTTCACTACAGACTTGTGGAGTGCACCTAGTGGGCAGCATGCCTTTCTGTCCTTGACAGCACACTGGTGGCAGCCTGGTGTGGCTCATGAAGCTACTACTTCGCTAGCACCAGGGTCTAGCAGAATGGTAGGAAGTGCATCAGTTGATCAGCAGGGCTACAGATCTTTCCTTCTCCATGCTGAGGTGATGGATGAAAATCACACTTCAGAAAATATTCTCCATGCTATAAAAAGGATGGTGTCACATTGGGTAGGAGCAGAGGCAGGCACCAATGTAGAAGTGGGGTTTGTGGTCACTGACGGAGCTGCAAATATGTTGAAAGCTCTGCGTGACGGTCATATTGTTGGTGTGCGCTGTGCAGCACACATACTCCATCTTGTGGTAAAATCATCAATCCCAGATGGAAATAATAGAATAGCTAGAGTAATTGATCACTGCAGGAGGATTGCTGGGCACTTCCACCGTAGTGTAAAAGCTAGTCATCTATTGAGGCAGGAGCAAGAGAAGGCAGGTCTTCCCATACACTGTCTACGACAAGATGTGGTTACACGGTGGAACTCTACTTTGGAGATGCTTGAAAGGATTTTGGAGCAGCAGAGGGCAATCCATAGTCTGTCATCAGACCAGTTTATTGGCATTGCATCTCCATTGGGTAGAGAAGATTGGACAGTGATCAGTCAGACAGTGGCAGTCCTTAAACCATTCAGGGATGCCACTGAACATTTAAGTATGAGCACTGCCAGTCTGGGACAGGTAATCCCACTGTTCAGCCATCTGGGGAGCAAGATGGATGCTTTTCTTGAAAACCGTGAAGTTTTTCAAGGTGGCCTGCATTCTGATGTTGCAGCTCTAGTTAGGAAGTTGAAAGAAAACCTTAAACTTCGGCTACGTGACCAAATGGATAATTATCCCGAACTGATGCTAGCATGCATGTGTGATCCACGGATTAAGGGCAAGCTTGCACTCAAGTACAATATTCTGACAATTTGTAGGGATAATCTCATCCAAAGGGTGTTGGACTGGCAGCATAAGAGTGGCATGCTGTCTGGTGGAGAACTGCAGCATGACATTGACATGTCTGCACCTCACAGCAGTAGTGCTGGCAGTGACACTAGTACCAGAACACAGCTGAGTGGAGCAGCTTCATTTTGGGAAGAGGCACTTGAGAATCTAGTTGGCCCCACTGAGACACCTAAGGAGAGTACTGCCTCAGAAATGGTAAAACTTTACCTTTGTGAACCACCTTTGCCTCCTAATGTTGACCCTCTTAGTTTTTGGGATCAGAAGAAGATTGTGTGGCCTGCACTCTCAGTGGTTGCGCAGAAACTGCTATCGTGTCCGGCAACCTCAGTCCAAAGTGAGCGTGTGTTTTCTATAACTGGTAACATACTTAATCCACAACGCTCTCGCATGTCACCTCATCTGATGGAGCAGATGGCTTTTCTTAAATTTAATCTGCCCAAATTGGGGTACCCTGCTCTTAAGTTTGAGGGATGATATGTTGATTAATATAGCTTGACATATAGTGGAGTTACAGAGAAAGGGAAAGTGTTCTTTCTAGTTAAAAAACGTATTTATTGCCTTCCATTTTTACTCTAATCCACCAAAATCAGCTTGAAACAAATACTACTAGTTGGTTTCTCCCCTCTGGCTGTGTCTGTTTGCGGTGTGGCAACGCCTGCTACCTCCGCCAGCGCTGCTAGCTAAAACTAGGGCATTGTGTTCAAACTCTGAAAGTCCGCTCCACTCGTCTGGGACTTAAGGTGTTTGGATGCTTTGCTTTGGGGTTGAAACAGGTGTGTGGGTTGTCAATTGCCCTATCACTGTACTTTACTATTTCATTCCTGTTCTTCTGCTGGTGGTGGCAGCTACAAAATTCTCTTCCCGTGGTTACACCTCTTTTCCCCAAAAATCTTTTCCCCCCCCAAAAAATAGTATAGGTTTCTCCCCTCTGGCTGTGTCTGTTTGCGGTGTGGCAACGCCTGCTACCTCCGCCAGCGCTGCTAGCTAAAGCTAGGGCATTGTGTTCAAACTCTGAAAGTCCGCTCCACTCGTCTGGGACTTAAGGTGTTTGGATGCTTTGCTCTGGGGTTGAAACAGGTGTGTGGGTCGTAAATTGTCCACTCACCTCCCTTTAACATTTCATTCCTTTCCCCTATCCAACAAACCTAGCCCAAAAGTGTTAATGGTAGTTTCTCCCCTCTGTCCACTCACAATTGTCCACTCACTTCTGTTTATTTCCTTTCCCCTAACCATCAAAGATTTTACTACACCAAATACTTAATTTAATTAAACTTTTATTATTTTTGTTGGTGGACCTACTTGGTAGTACTTACTACTTTACTTCCTTATCCCTTGCCTCTGCTGCAGGGTAATTTGTGTCCAGGGCCAGTTTAGAACCCTGGTAGTCAAAGCTTGCTGTGATGGACAGGGCATTTATGTGGCAGTGGGAGTGTGTAGGGGTCATGGACTGGGCAAAGGGAGGACTTTTAAAACCCCTGCATGCACTCAAGAAGTTCCCACCCATCCGTCCCTTTTTTTTTTTTTTAAAGATGTTATGGTTACGTTTTTTAGATGATTTGTTAGGATGTATCTATTTGAGAATTAAAATAGTTAAGGTGATTGGCTGACACAGTCCTTACAAGTTATTATTATGTTAATAAATCGCTGTGGCCTTTTTTTATTCACCAACAACTGTCTCGTGTGTTTTTATTGGGGTTATGGGGCACAAGGTATTTTGTTTGACACAGTAGCACTATCCACACTCTAACATACAAGTACATTTTAGATGCCAATGCATCCTTAAACTTCCCAATCTGCCCCTCAGATCTGTAGATGCACCCCCAGACTTGCCAATGCATTCACACATTGAACACCATGACTTACCACAGGACACACCTCATCACCCACATTGCATATCCGGGAATTATCTCAGTACATGCCCTATAACCCACATTACACACCCAGGTCACACCCCAGTAGATGCCCTATCCCCCACATAGCACATCAAGGACTTTCCATAGTCGGCATGTTATGTAATTGCAGGCAGGTCACCTGATTCCAAATGCTCTGACATTAGTCAGAGTGTGAGAAGCAGCATGGGAACTGCTCTGCTCTGCTGGTTTTAAAGCAGTACTATGGAGCTGCAACCCTCTGTCGAGGCCCCCATTTTACCTATTCCCCTGGGCTGCATCCCCTAAAGACCATGCCTGAAACCTGCCCTGTTTGTTTCGCTGACACAACAGGGGTGTACTTGTACCATCTGAACTGCATTGCTGAAACTGCTTGGATTTCAAATGCTTATTTCTAAGATGACCGGTGGTGATCCTAGCAAATGTGCGACGATGCGTGAGCACATGATTTTTAAATCTGGAAAGATCCTGCCTTTCATCCAGTCACCAGAGCTGAGTCACTTAAGCATGATCCTGCATGCATATGACACTGCCTGTATTAGTGAACCTGCTACCTGTCAATGCCTGCCTTCTATATACCAAAAACAGATTATGTGTTAGATTTCAACAAAATTATGTCCATAAGTTTCTACATACATGGCCATTGTATATATTTATGACCATTGGAGACTCTGTCTCCGTATAGTTAAATGCCCACAGCCTATAAACCGAACGTTCGGTTTATAGGCTGTCGGCATTTTACTACACGTAGACACAGTCTCCATTCATAATGAATGGAGACTCTGTCTCCGTATAGTTAAATGCCCATAGCCTATAAACCGAACGTTCAGTTTATAGGCAGTCAGCATTTAACTATACGGAGACAGAGTCTCCATTCATTATGAATGGAGACTGTGTCTCCGTGTAGTGAAATGCCCACAGCCTATAAACCGAACGTTCAGTTTATAGGCTGTCGGCATTTTACTACACGGAGACACAGTCTCCATTCATAATGAATGGAGACTCTGTCTCCGTATAGTTAAATGCCCATAGCCTATAAACCGAACGTTCAGTTTATAGGCAGTCAGCATTTAACTATACGGAGACAGAGTCTCCATTCATTATGAATGGAGACTGTGTCTCCGTGTAGTGAAATGCCCACAGCCTATAAACCGAACGTTCAGTTTATAGGCTGTCAGCATTTTACTACACGGAGACACAGTCTCCATTCATAATGAATGGAGACTCTGTCTCCGTATAGTTAAATGCCCATAGCCTATAAACCGAACGTTCAGTTTATAGGCTGTCAGCATTTAACTATACGGAGACAGAGTCTCCATTCATTATGAATGGAGACTGTGTCTCCGTGTAGTGAAATGCCCACAGCTTATAAACCGAACGTTCAGTTTATAGGCAGTCAGCATTTAACTATACGGAGACAGAGTCTCCATTCATTATGAATGGAGACTCTGTCTCCGTGTAGTGAAATGCCCACAGCCTATAAACCGAACGTTCAGTTTATAGGCTGTCGGCATTTTACTACAGGGAGACACAGTCTCCATTCATAATGTTATGAATGGAGACTGTCTCCGTGTAGTGAAATGCCCACAGCCTATAAACCGAACGTTCAGTTTATAGGCTGTCGGCATTTTACTACAGGGAGACACAGTCTCCATTCATAATGTTATGAATGGAGACTGTCTCCGTGTAGTGAAATGCCCACAGCCTATAAACCGAACGTTCAGTTTATAGGCAGTCAGCATTTAACTATACGGAGACAGAGTCTCCATTCATTATGAATGGAGACTGTGTCTCCGTGTAGTGAAATGCCCACAGCTTATAAACCGAACGTTCAGTTTATAGGCTGTCGGCATTTTACTACACGGAGACACAGTCTCCATTCATAATGAATGGAGACTCTGTCTCCGTATAGTTAAATGCCCACAGCCTATAAACCGAACGTTCAGTTTATAGGCTGTCAGCATTTAACTATACGGAGACAGAGTCTCCATTCATTATGAATGGAGACTGTGTCTCCGTGTAGTGAAATGCCCACAGCTTATAAACCGAACGTTCAGTTTATAGGCTGTCGGCATTTTACTACACGGAGACACAGTCTCCATTCATAATGAATGGAGACTCTGTCTCCGTATAGTTAAATGCCCACAGCCTATAAACCGAACGTTCAGTTTATAGGCTGTCAGCATTTAACTATACGGAGACAGAGTCTCCATTCATTATGAATGGAGACTGTGTCTCCGTGTAGTGAAATGCCCACAGCTTATAAACCGAACGTTCAGTTTATAGGCTGTCGGCATTTTACTACACGGAGACACAGTCTCCATTCATAATGAATGGAGACTCTGTCTCCGTATAGTTAAATGCCCACAGCCTATAAACCGAACGTTCAGTTTATAGGCTGTCAGCATTTAACTATACGGAGACAGAGTCTCCATTCATTATGAATGGAGACTGTGTCTCCGTGTAGTGAAATGCCCACAGCTTATAAACCGAACGTTCAGTTTATAGGCTGTCGGCATTTTACTACACGGAGACACAGTCTCCATTCATAATGTTATGAATGGAGACTGTCTCCGTGTAGTGAAATGCCCACAGCCTATAAACCGAACGTTCAGTTTATAGGCTGTCGGCATTTTACTACAGGGAGACACAGTCTCCATTCATAATGTTATGAATGGAGACTGTCTCCGTGTAGTGAAATGCCCACAGCCTATAAACCGAACGTTCAGTTTATAGGCAGTCAGCATTTAACTATACGGAGACAGAGTCTCCATTCATTATGAATGGAGACTGTGTCTCCGTGTAGTGAAATGCCCACAGCTTATAAACCGAACGTTCAGTTTATAGGCTGTCGGCATTTTACTACACGGAGACACAGTCTCCATTCATAATGAATGGAGACTCTGTCTCCGTATAGTTAAATGCCCACAGCCTATAAACCGAACGTTCAGTTTATAGGCTGTCAGCATTTAACTATACGGAGACAGAGTCTCCATTCATTATGAATGGAGACTGTGTCTCCGTGTAGTGAAATGCCCACAGCTTATAAACCGAACGTTCAGTTTATAGGCTGTCGGCATTTTACTACACGGAGACACAGTCTCCATTCATAATGAATGGAGACTCTGTCTCCGTATAGTTAAATGCCCACAGCCTATAAACCGAACGTTCAGTTTATAGGCTGTCAGCATTTAACTATACGGAGACAGAGTCTCCATTCATTATGAATGGAGACTGTGTCTCCGTGTAGTGAAATGCCCACAGCTTATGAACCGAACGTTCAGTTTATAGGCTGTCGGCATTTTACTACACGGAGACACAGTCTCCATTCATAATGAATGGAGACTCTGTCTCCGTATAGTTAAATGCCCACAGCCTATAAACCGAACGTTCAGTTTATAGGCTGTCAGCATTTAACTATACGGAGACAGAGTCTCCATTCATTATGAATGGAGACTGTGTCTCCGTGTAGTGAAATGCCCACAGCTTATAAACCGAACGTTCAGTTTATAGGCTGTCGGCATTTTACTACACGGAGACACAGTCTCCATTCATAATGAATGGAGACTCTGTCTCCGTATAGTTAAATGCCCACAGCCTATAAACCGAACGTTCAGTTTATAGGCTGTCAGCATTTAACTATACGGAGACAGAGTCTCCATTCATTATGAATGGAGACTGTGTCTCCGTGTAGTGAAATGCCCACAGCTTATAAACCGAACGTTCAGTTTATAGGCTGTCGGCATTTTACTACACGGAGACACAGTCTCCATTCATAATGAATGGAGACTCTGTCTCCGTATAGTTAAATGCCCACAGCCTATAAACCGAACGTTCAGTTTATAGGCTGTCAGCATTTAACTATACGGAGACAGAGTCTCCATTCATTATGAATGGAGACTGTGTCTCCGTGTAGTGAAATGCCCACAGCTTATAAACCGAACGTTCAGTTTATAGGCTGTCGGCATTTTACTACACGGAGACACAGTCTCCATTCATAATGAATGGAGACTCTGTCTCCGTATAGTTAAATGCCCACAGCCTATAAACCGAACGTTCAGTTTATAGGCTGTCAGCATTTAACTATACGGAGACAGAGTCTCCATTCATTATGAATGGAGACTGTGTCTCCGTGTAGTGAAATGCCCACAGCTTATAAACCGAACGTTCAGTTTATAGGCTGTCGGCATTTTACTACACGGAGACACAGTCTCCATTCATAATGAATGGAGACTCTGTCTCCGTATAGTTAAATGCCCACAGCCTATAAACCGAACGTTCGGTTTATAGGCTGTCGGCATTTTACTACACGTAGACACAGTCTCCATTCATAATGTTATGAATGGAGACTGTCTCCGTGTAGTGAAATGCCCACAGCCTATAAACCGAACGTTCAGTTTATAGGCTGTCGGCATTTTACAACACGGAGACACAGTCTCCATTCATAATTTTATGAATGGAGACTCTGTCTCCGTATAGTTAAATGCTATTGTATTCTATGAACCGACTCTATTTCGGCTTATAGAATGCAATAGTACTACCAATGGACGAATGAACGAATGATTTTCGTTTATTAACCATTTGTTCATTTGGCTTTCGTTAGCTTAGCATTTTCGTTCTTCGTTTTTCGGACGAATGGACGAAAATGCTATTTTCGGACGACAATGCATTAGTCCGAAAACGAATGCACATGTCTAATATATAGGCCTCCCCCCGTGTAATTTTGTATACAAAGTATAATGGAAGTTGAAGTGTTAGAGGTGTGGATAAAAAATAGACACACACAAACTAATACATTTAAATGTCAAAAATGTTTTTTATTTTTTTGGGGCAAGCCCAGGGGGGCATGAGAGGGGGCAAAGAGTTTTTTGGCAGAGGGCTACAACTGGGAGTTAGGAATGGTAAGTAAACAGGGGCTCCATGGCTACTAACAATAGGCATCAGTGTGCTTTACTCATCATAATCTAATGAGCAGGAGGATGATGCGCTAGGCAACCGACTAGCATTATTAGGATCATCTTCCTCCTCACTAGACTGACTTTCAGTCACCTGTGCTGATGGAGGGGGGTTAGAGATGCAAGATGCCTCAGGAGCAGCGGTACCGTCAGTACATGGACGCATGTTGGCCAATTTTGCATCCATGTACCTTACCTTTCGGTTGCGGTATTCAGCTCGAGACTGATATTCCTGCTGGCACATCAATCTCATCTGCTCCTGATGCGCAGCTTGCACATCTAAGTGTCTAAGGACTTTGTCCTGCCACTCCATCGTGTGGGCATGGAACGTATCCTGATTACTCACCATCATGGTGAGTTGCTGGCGCATCCAACTGATGTCCTGCTGCATCCCAGCAACTGCACCATGGACAGCAGCCAAGGATTCCATCATCGGAGGGGCAGGAGGTCGTGGCTGGGCTCCTGATGTGCCGTACTCACTGGGATCCACCACCGTGAGGAGTATTGTTTCCTCCTCCTCCTCGACAGATGTTGCTGCAGGAAAAGAAGGAAGATAATTAGAACATTACAATACAGATTATTCAATTCACCACAAGCAGAGAGACCATTATTTTTGAATGGATCAGCAGAAGGGACCTGGTTAAGGTTTCCTCTGCCTATCAAATTTAAAAATGAGGGTCTCTCTGAACAAGCAGAGAGAGACACTTGCCAACCAGACCAGGGTGCCTCATTGGAAATACAGTAGCTGCTGGTAAAACTTGCATGTACTATCAATATTATATGTAATTTTCAATGCCAATGCATTCCCAGACTTCCCTTGCAAACGCATTCAACCAGTCCACCTGATTTTCAAATGCATCTCCAGACTTGCCAACCAGCCCCCCACACTTACAAATGCATTCCCAGACTTGTCAATGGGCCTCCTATGAATGTCAGTGCGTCCCGACATTTCAATGGTGTCTAGTGGGGGCACACAGAGGATGACTGAGCTTTCAGGTACGCAATGACATTGTCTGATGCTGCCCTTCACTTCCACTGTGACTTCTGAGATGGAACGCCGGGAGGTCATCGTAGCCTGCGTTCTGTCTTTGAAGTCACAGTGATAGTGTCAAACAGTATCGGATGATGTCTGTGCTCAGACATCCTCCGGCTGCATGCGTGGAGGATCCAGGTCCATTGCAGTTCTGTGGGGTACCTGGCTCCTAGTCTTATAGTCTGACCTCTATTTTAGGTCTGATTATAAGACAAAGCTAGGAAATAAGATTTTTTTCATAGAGTTATTTGCTATGAAAAAAAATGTATTTTATTCTAGCACAGGGGTGTCCAAGTTTAACTGGCAAAGGGCCACTTCGCTTGAAATGTATACGTGTATACATGTGTGTGTATGTAAATATATATATATATTTTACACTAATGTGTAGTGGTCACATTTACTACAAACACACACATGCATACACATTCACACTTACCCCCCCTTCCCACACACACAAAGGCACAATTACCCCACACACACATACATACACACACACTCACATACATACATACATACACTTACCCCACACGCACTTAACATGCACTCACATAGATACACATTTATACACATACTCGCATACATACACTTACCCCACTCACACACATTTATACACACACACTCACATATATACATACAGTTACCCCACACACTCACATACATACACTTACCCCCCCACACACACTCACATACACTTACCCCACACACTAATACACATTTAAAAACACACACACTCGCATACATACACTTAACCCCCACACACATCCACATTTATACACACACTCACATACATACACTTACCCCACACACACACTCACATACACTTACCCCACACACTAATAAACATTTATACACACTCATATACATACATACATACACTTAACCAACACACACACACATTGATACACACACTCACATACATACATACATACATACATTTAACCCACACACACATTGATACACACACTCACATACATACATACATATATACATACATACACCTACCTCCACACACGTGGCTGTGGAGGTTGTGGGCTCCCGGTGCGCTTCTTCCCTCCCTCTGACCCTTGCACATGACCTCACGCGCAGGGTAGAGGAGGGCATTTGTGCACTGCACACCGCACGGGAAGCTGTATCGGGGAACGAAGTTCCCTACACAGAGCGTGTAGGAAACTTCGTTCCCCGACACAGCTTTTCGTGTGGTGTGCAGTTCGAGGTGCGGCTACCGGAGCAGAGCTCAGGCGGGCCGCATTTGGCCCGCGGGCCGCCTCTGTTCTAGCAAATAATATTAATATGATCTAACTGGTGGTGTAAATGTGTATAATATCTACCTTGGGTGGTGGATCCCAGTGCCTGCACATCAGGAGCATGAAGTTGGTGGGAATCCACGTGAGGTGGTGATGATGAAGATACCGCTGTTAGAGATGGAGAAGAATGAATTGTTAGTGCATGCATACAGATGTGTGCAGAAAATACATCTGAGGCTATTAACAAAACAGGTGAGTTGCAGGTGATTTCATATCACCAATTAATCTAAACATTGTGGAGGGACAAACATTGGGAGTTTTCCCCGATAAGCAAACTCACCAGGTTTGTCACTGCACAATGTATAGCTAACCTGATGAGATGAAATGTGTATCTCACATCAACACAGTTTTTTGTACATAGCCCCTATCAACATTTGCATTAAGATTCATTCATGACAGAAGGAATTACATGAGATATGGATAGTCCTTGCAATTCCCTCGTTCATGAATGAAGCCCTGTTTGTTGTACATGTTTCTAGCCTGTTGGTGTATGTTGGACTTACCGAAGGCAGGTGAAGAGGAAGCATCCACCAGGGCCTGCAGAGCCGCCTGACCCGGTGTAATCAGAGGAGGAGCTGCCAGATGTTGTGTGGCTACAGGACATGGGGCCCTGTCATCACTTGCTGGGGGTTGAGGGCGCACAGCAGAAGATGCTAGGAGTAAAGTGAGAGAGAACAGTGTCAATCAGTATGAAATCACACATAATTACCATGAATGAATGTTCAATACTTACGACCAGCTGTTTCTGGCTCCGGCCTCTCAACCCCCATGATGTATTCAGTCCCCATGGCCTGCAATAGCTCCTCCTCAAATTTCAGCAGGTCAGCCGGCTCTGGAGAGCCGCCACCAGAGCTTCTGGTGGCGGCGGCTGCCCTGGTAAGCTTTCTCTTCACCTGCCTCTTGATATCATAGAATCTGAAAGACATGAGAATATTGCAATTGATTTACTATCAATGATCAGCTGTACATACATATAATCCTATTTACACATACATACATCTATTTCTCGACATATCTATCTTATCAATCCATGAACATTTTGATATCATGTATTATCTTTATACACATATATATATATATATATATATATATATATTGTTATTGATGTGCTACTTATACCTACAGTGTTTGTGAGTGTAACTGCTTATACTATACCAATAATTATTGCAATACTGGATTACACTATGATCTCTGTTTATCTTTGTGTTTCCACATGCACATTATGAAACACTGAAGAATCTTCCTTATACTGCCATATCAGCAATTTTCAGGCAATTACCATATTTCCTTATATATTTTCTATTGTGTGGGGTTTACTCAGAGCACCAATCACTCCTACTGTTTGGTTTTATTTTGTTTTTGTTAAATACACACATGTGCAGCCACTCTTACATTCCATGTCTTAACTAACCTTGACACAGCTAGCTACTAGCAGCTATATGTTAGAGTAATTGCACAGTAGGTGAAATTGTGGCCCTGAGTCAGGCTGAGCTCTTCCTCTGTGATGAAAAGCAGGACAGAGATGGAGCTCAGCAGGTCTCCCAAATCAGGAGTGTCCCTCTATGTAATTCACTACAGGTGTGTGTGAGCTATGTGTGTGGTGAAATTTTACATATAGTGCAGGTGTATTTTATATGAAATTACCTTTTAATCACCACCTCCTTGGAACGTGAATTCCCACCAACTTCATTAACTGCTTCCATGACCTCCTGCCAGTTCATAGTCCTCCTCCGGATTCTCTTGGCTGCTGCCCCTAACACCCAGTTGTAGTTCTGGCACACCTTTCTCACAAGTGCCAGATTTTCCTCTGCCAAAAAACTCTTTAAATATTGTTCTTTTCTCCCCAATTTTCCCCCTCTCTTCTGCCCCCCCCGGCTTACAGATCCTTCTCCCTCCATTACAGCTAAAATAAATGATCTGAGTGAGGAAATGGTGGTCTGATTATACACAAACATCCCTGGACAGTGATTGGCTGTAAGTTGTAAATTAATGTATCGATTTAATAAAGGTACTGGGCCATTTCCTGTGGAGATTCCTCAGAATTGCACATAAAACACTCCCATAGGCTATAATGGGGATTTTTAAAATAGCTTTAAACTACACAGTTAGGTGCATTTTGACTAAACAATGTTAGGGCCAGCTAGCACAGCAGTGCCTGCTTTCAATCTGAATACATTAATCTATATACTGTATGTCTGTCTGTGTTTGTCAGTTTTGTATAATGTGTTAATAAGCATTTTGATAATTATGGATGGAAAGTGTAATACATATTAAAAAAAGATAACATTTCATATCCATAATTATCAAAATACTTAGTAATACAATCTATGTTATATGCTTATATCCACAGATTTTTTCTCAAATTCACTCCCTGCACTTCAGATACTGATTGTGAAGTACAGAGAGAGAATGACAGAAAAATGACAGTGAAAGGAAATAAACAAACTACCGTCTTTGCTCGATTATAAGACGACCCTGATTATAAGACGACCCCCCAAACTTTGGATATTCCTTTAGGAAAAAAAACTAAAAGCCTGAATATAAGACTACCCTATAGGAAAAAAGTTCAACTTGTATTCACATGTAAATTGCTGTTTTAATAAAAAATTATGATATAAAAAAATGAATTTCTTGTTTTTATTTCCTTTTATGTGACAATGCTGCCTTTCTCTTTCCCTTGCCCCCAGATTTGTCGCTCTCCCCCCCTTAGTGTTGTCTCTCTCTCACCCTCCCTTTGTCTCCCCCCTCGCTCCCCTTGTGTCTGTCTCTTCCCCCCTTCCCTCCCCTTGTTTCTCTCTGCCCCCCTCCCCTTGTTTCTGTCTCTTCCCCCCTCCCTCCCCTTGTTTCTCTCCCCCCCCCCCTCGTTACTCTGCCCCCCCCCCCTTGTTATTCTGTCCCCCCCTCACCTGTTTCTTGCTCCCTGGTGGCTAGTGGGGGCAGCCAGGGGATGTATGCACTATACATAATAGACGGAAGTGTCGGGCAGCATGGAGGATGTCTGCACGATTCGTGCAGACATCACCCAGCTGCCCGATTCTCCCTGGTGGCTAGCGAGGCAGCGAAGGATGTCTGCGCGATGAGCGAGACCTCCCCTGCTGCCGCCCGGAACGACCGCCAGGACTTTTATGAGGAAGCCGGAAGTACCCAGCTTCATCATAGAAGTCCCGGCGGTCATGCCGGGCGGCAGCAGGGGAGATCTGCGCTCATCGCACAGACATCCCCTGCTGTTAGAGAGTGGGATCCAGGTCCCCTGCAGCTCTGCTGGGGACCTGGATCCATGTCTTATAGTCTGACCTCAATTTGAGGTCAGATTATAAGACGACCTCGATTATAAAAGGGGTATTAACACTTCCCTTGCTGATCACAGTTTCATTTTACTGTGATCCGTTTCCTTCCAAGTTTATGGACCTCATTTAGTTTTTTCAAAATAAATTTTATTTTGTACATTTTTACTATATTACTTATATTCTTTTCATGTATTAATGTAATTACAGTTAACTCCTACAAGCCTGTGCTGTGAATATGACCAGAGCAAACGTTAACCCATTCGTGACGTTGGGACGTTCTATGCCGTCCTGATTTTAAGTCCCTTAAAGTCGTTAGGACAGCATAGTACGTCCTGTGTTAAACAGCTCATATCGCGGCTCGGATCATGCTGCAGGCACTTGCAGCGGGATCCCACCTGTCAGATGAGGCCATTTTAAATGGCCTCAGTCTGACAGGGGAAATTTAGCTGGTGCTCAAAACGAGCACCAGCTACATTTCTCTAAATCGTGCGTGACGTCCGAAGGGCTTGCAATTTTTGGGCAGGGACCCACAGGGTCTATTAAGACCCTGATTGGGTCTCTGCCATAGTGTTCCTGGCTAACGATCACCTTGTGATCAGTGGCCAGGAACAAATCGTGACGTTTTGGTGCTTACGTCATTTGGGACGCAAGCACCATGCGTCACAAAGGGGTTAAACTTCTCACTTTTTTCAATTTATTTTTTAATACTAAATTCAAATCATTTCATGCTATTGGCAATTCTATAAACCGAAATAGAGTCGGTTTATGGAATACCAATAGCAAAATAGCCATTACATAAACCGACATAATAAACGAATTTCGGTTTATGGAATTGGCAATGGCATTCTATAAACCGAGTCTATTTCGGTTTATAGTAATGCCATTGCAAATAGCATTACATTATACATGCCATAAACCGAAAGTCTATAAACCGAACGTCGTTCGGTTTATAGACTTTCGGCTTATAGAACAGCAATAGCATTACATGTATTCTATAAACCGAACGTCGTTCGTTTTAAAGACTTTCGGCTTATAGAATACTATGCTTTCTATAAACCGAACTAGAGTCGAGTCCCCATTCATAAGAAATTCTTATGAATGGGGACTCGACTCTAGTTAGGTTTATAGAATGCCAATAGTATTTTATAAGCCGAAAGTCTTTAAAACGAACGACGTTCGGTTTATAGAATACATGTAATGCTATTGCTGTTCTATAAGCCGAAAGTCTATAGACTTTCGGCTTATAGAACAGCAATAGCATTACATGTATTCTATAAACCGAACGTCGTTCGTTTTAAAGACTTTCGGCTTATAGAATACTATTGTCTTTCTATAAACCGAACTAGAGTCGAGTCCCCATTCATAAGAAATTCTTATGAATGAAGACTCGACTCTAGTTAGGTTTATAGAATGCCAATAGTATTCTACAAGCCGAAAGTCTTTAAAACGAACGACGTTCGGTTTATAGAATACATGTAATGCTATTGCTGTTCTATAAGCCGAAAGTCTATAGACTTTCGGCTTATAGAACAGCAATAGCATTACATGTATTCTATAAACCGAACGTCGTTCGTTTTAAAGACTTTCGGCTTATAGAATACATGCAATGCTATTGGTTTTCTATAAACCGAAAGAGTCCCCATTCATACGAATAGGAACTCAATTTCGGTTTATAGAAAGCCAATAGCATTACATGCATTCCATAAACCGAAAGTCATTCATGTCGGTTTATGGAATGTACATTTGTACAATGCTATTGGTATTGTATAAACCGACTCTATTTCGGTTTAGAATACCAATAGCACGAATGGACGAATGGACGAATGAACGAATGATTTTCGTTTATTAACCATTCGTTCATTCGGATTTTGTTAGTTAAAATTTTCGTTATTCGTTTTTCGGACGAATGGACGAAAATGCTATTTTCGTCCGAAAATGCATTCGTCCGAAAACGAATGCACATGTCTACATCTCATCATGATATCATCATGATCATCTCATCATGATATCATCATCATGATATCATCATCATCATCTCATTATGATAGCATCATCATCTCATCATGATATCATCATCATCATCATCTCATCATGATATCATCATCATCATTATCATCTCATTGTGATATCATCATCATCATCTCATCATGATATCATCATCATGATCATCTCATCATGATATCATCATCATGATATCATCATCATCATCTCATCATGATACCATCATCATCATCATCTCAGCATGATATCATCATCATCATCATCTCATCATATCATCATCATGATATTATCATCATCATCATCTCATCATGATATCATCATCATCATCTCATCATGATATCATCATCATCATCATCATCATCATCATCATCTCATCATGATATCATCATCATCTCATCATCATCATCATCATCATCATCATCATCATCATCTCATCATGATATCATCATCATTATATCATCATCATCATCATCATCATGATATCATCATCTCATCATGATATCATCATCATCATTATCATCTCATCATGATATCATCATCTCATCATGATATCATCATCTCATCATTATATCATCATCATCAACATCATCATCATCATCATCATCATCTCATCATGATATCATCATCATGATATGATCATCATCATCATCATCATCATCATCATCTCTTCATGATATCCTCATCATCATCTCATCATGATATCATCATCATCATCATCATCTCATCATGATATCATCATCATGATATCATCATCATCATCATCATCATCATCATCTCATCATGATATCATCATCATCATCATCATCATCTCATCATGATATCATCATCTCATCATGATATCATCATCTCATCATGATATCATCATCATCATCATCATCTCATTATGATATCATCATCATGATATCATCATCATCATCTCATCATGATATCATCATCATCATCATCATCTCATCATGATATCAACATCATCATTATCATTATCATCTCATCATGATATCATCATCATGATATCATCATCATCATCATCTCATCATTATATCATCATCATCATCATCTCATCATGATATCATCATCATTATATCATCATCATCATCTCATTATGATATCATCATCATCATTATCATCTCATCATGATATCGTCATCTCATCATGATATCATCATCATCATTATCATCTCATCATGATATCATCATCTCATCATGATATCATCATCTCATCATGATATCATCATCTCATCATGATATCATCATCATGATATCATCATCATCATCTCATCATGATATCATCATCATGATATCATCATCATCATCATCATCATCATCTCATCATGATATCATCATCATTATATCATCATCATCATCATCATCATCATCATCATCATCATCATCATCATCATCATCATTATCATCTCATCATGATATCATCATCTCATCATGATATCATCATCTCATCATGATATCATCATCATCATCATCATCATCTCATCATGATATCATCATCATCATCATCATCATCATCTCATCATGATATCATCATCTCATCATGATATCATCATCATGATATCATCATCATCATCTCATCATGATATCATCATCATCATCATCATGATATCATCATCATCATCATCTCATCATGATATCATCATCATCATCTCATCATCATCATCTCATTATGATACCATCATATTCATCATCTCATCATGATATCATCATCATCTCATCATGATGTCATCATCATCATCTCATCATGATATCATCATCTCATCATGATATCATCATCATCATCATCTCATCATTTTATCATCATCATGATCATCTCATCATGATGTCATCATCATTATCATCTCATCATGATATCATCATTATCATCTCATCATGATATCATCATCATGATATCATCATCATGATATCATCATCATCATAATCTCATCATGATATCATCATCATCATTATCATCTCATCGTGATATCATCATCATCATCATCTGATCATGATATCATCATCATGATCATCTCATCATGATATCATCATCATGATCATCTCATCATGATATCATCATCATGATATCATCATCATCATCTCATTATGATATCATCATCATCTCATCATGATATCATCATCATCTCATCATGATATCATCATCATGATATCATCATCATCATCATCTCATCATGATATCATCATCATCATTATCATCTCATCGTGATATCATCATCATCATCATCATCTCATCATGATATCATCATCATGATATCATCATCATCATCATCATCATCATCATCTCATCATGATATCATCATCATGATATCATCATCATCATCATCATCATCATCATCATCATCTCATGATGATATCATCATCATCATCACCATCATCATTTCATCATCATCATCATCATCATCATCATCATCATCATCATCATCATCATCATCTCATTATGATATCATCATCATGATATCATCATCATCATCATCATCTCATCATGATATCATCATCATCATCATCATCATCATCATCATCATCATCTCATCATGATATCATCATCATGATATCATCATCATCATCTCATCATGATATCATCATCATCATCATCATCATGATATCATCATCATCATCATCTCATCATGATATCATCATCATGATATCATCATCATTATCATCTCATCATGATATCATCATCATGATATCATGATCATCATCTCATCATGATATCATCATCATCATCATTTCATCATGATATCATCATCATTTCATCATGATATCATCATCATTATATCATCATCATTATCATCATCATCATCATCATCTCATTATGATATCATCATCATGATATCATCATCATCATCATCATCATCATCATTTCATCATGATATAATCATCATCATCATCTCATCATGATATCATCATCATTATATCATCATCATCATCATCATCATCATCATCTCATTATGATATCATCATCATGATATCATCATCATCATCTCATCATGATATCATCATCATCATCATCATCATCTCATCATGATCATCATCTCTACTTTACTGCTCCTAATATGGAGTGCTGGAGTCACTTATATACAGTCCACGCATGAATGTAAAACTGCAGACAAATACGAGGTTAATATGAATAGTAAATCCCCGTTTCCTGCTCTTTTCCCTTTTTCGCCTATTTGTTCATATATTACCACTGAGCCAACCATGCCAACCACATGGCTGACTCCCGCGAGATCTCCAACTATAATCTCGCAATGCGACTATGTCGCGATGACGTCATCAACCAGGGAACCCGGAAGTCTTCAGACGAAAAGTATTTAAAGACCCAACAAAGTACAGCTGATACACGCCAGGAGGAAGCCTTTGATTTAGGCGAAACGCGTTCGTGTACTGTACTTTTCAGGACCAGCCACCTCTGGCTAACTTTGGACTTTTATTTATTTTATCTATTTTTATGCTATATCTATTTTACATCCTGGAAGACATCGTGGAGCTGTTGTTCCAGTATAGTACATGTAAGGTACTACTGTTTTTTTATATTAAAATTGTTTACATTTACCATTTACACCTCCCGTTTTTATCTTTTTCCTACTGAACAACGTCATACACTGGAGGAAGAGGGAGAAGGTGCAACTACCTACAACAGATGAGCCTGTCTATCTGAAAGTTTTGTGAGTGCAAAGACATATCCTGTACATATCACTATTTTTTGCAGCAGTATTGTGCTATGTTTTCTTGTTCTCTTTTTTACACATGTAATTGGATGAACATCATGATATCTGCTTAAGAACATCCTTTCAGGCAATTATCAATACCCCATTGCTTTTTTTTTTTTCTTTACCTTTTCTTTTGGTGAGGTTTACAGAGCGCACCTACCACCCTTTTTCGTTATTTTATCTTGTTTGTCTTTTTGTGTGCACGCAGAGATTCACACAGGCTGGTGCAGCTCTGTTACAGATTCTAGCGCTAGAATCTATCCCCCTTTCTACTCATCATGATATCATCATCTCATCATGATATCATCATCATGATATCATCATCATCATCTCATCATGATATCATCATCATCATTATCATCTCATCGTGATATCATCATCATCTCATCATGATATCATCATCATGATCATCTCATCATGATATCATCATGATCATCTCATCATGATATCATCATCATGATATCATCATCATCATCTCATTATGATATCATCATCATCATCTCATTATGATATCATCATCATCTCATCATGTTATCGATATCATCATCATCTCATCATGATATCATCATCATGATCATCTCATCATGATATCATCATGATCATCTCATCATGATATCATCATCATGATATCATCATCATCATCTCATTATGATATCATCATCATCATCTCATCATGATATCATCATCATCATCATCTCATCATGATATCATCATCATCATTATCATCTCATCGTGATATCATCATCATGATATCATCATCATCATCTCATCATGATATCATCATCATCATCTCATCATGATATCATCATCATCATCTCATCATGATATCATCATAATCATCATCTCATCATGATATCATCATCATGATATCATCATCTCATCATCATCATCTCATCATGATATCATCATCATTATCTCATCATGATATCATCATCATCATCATATCATCATCATTATCTCATCATGATATCATCTTCATCATCTCATCATGATACCATCATCATCATCATCTCAGCATGATATCATCATCATCATCATCTCATCATATCATCATCATGATATCATCATCATCATCTCATCATGATATCATCATCATCATCTCATCATGATATCATCATCATGATATCAGCATCATCATTATCATTATCATCTCATCATGATATCATCATCATGATATCATCATCATCATCATCATCATCATCATCATCATCTCATCATGATATCATCATCATCATCATCTCATCATGATATCATCATCATCATCTCATCATGATATCATCATCATGATATCAGCATCATCATTATCATTATCATCTCATCATCATCATCTCATCATGATATCATCATCATTATATCATCATCTTCATCATCATCATCATCATCATCATCTCATCATGATATCATCATCATGATATCATCATCATCATCATCATCATCATCATCATCATCATCTCATCATGATATCATCATCATCATCATCTCATTATGATATCATCATCTCATCATGATATCATCATCATGATATCATCATCATCATCTCATCATGATATCATCATCATCATCATCATGATATCAACATCATCATCATCTCATCATGATATCATCATCATGATATCATCATCATGATATCATCATCATCATCTCATCATGATATCATCATCATCATTTCATCATCATCATCTCATCATGATATCATCATCATGATATCATCATCATGATATCATCATCATCATCTCATCATGATATCATCATCATCATTTCATCATCATCATCTCATCATGATATCATCATCATCTCATCATGATGTCATCATCATCATCATCATCATCATCATCATCTCATCATGATATCATCATCTCATCATGATATCATCATCATCATCTCATCATATTATCATCATCATGATCATCTCATCATGATATCATCATCATTATCATCTCATCGTGATATCATCATCATCTCATCATGATATCATCATGATCATCTCATCATGATATCATCATGATCATCTCATCATGATATCATCATCATGATATCATCATCATCATCTCATTATGATAGCATCATCATCTCATCATGATATCATCATCATCATCATCTCATCATGATATCATCATCATCATTATCATCTCATTGTGATATCATCATCATCATCTCATCATGATATCATCATCATGATCATCTCATCATGATATCATCATCATGATATCATCATCATCATCTCATCATGATACCATCATCATCATCATCTCAGCATGATATCATCATCATCATCATCTCATCATATCATCATCATGATATTATCATCATCATCATCTCATCATGATATCATCATCATCATCTCATCATGATATCATCATCATCATCATCATCATCATCATCTCATCATGATATCATCATCATCTCATCATCATCATCATCATCATCATCATCATCATCATCATCTCATCATGATATCATCATCATTATATCATCATCATCATCATCATCATGATATCATCATCTCATCATGATATCATCATCATCATTATCATCTCATCATGATATCATCATCTCATCATGATATCATCATCTCATCATTATATCATCATCATCAACATCATCATCATCATCATCATCTCATCATGATATCATCATCATGATATGATCATCATCATCATCATCATCATCATCATCTCTTCATGATATCCTCATCATCATCTCATCATGATATCATCATCATCATCATCATCTCATCATGATATCATCATCATGATATCATCATCATCATCATCATCATCTCATCATGATATCATCATCATCATCATCATCATCATCATCTCATCATGATATCATCATCTCATCATGATATCATCATCTCATCATGATATCATCATCATCATCATCATCTCATTATGATATCATCATCATGATATCATCATCATCATCTCATCATGATATCATCATCATCATCATCATCTCATCATGATATCAACATCATCATTATCATTATCATCTCATCATGATATCATCATCATGATATCATCATCATCATCATCTCATCATTATATCATCATCATCATCATCTCATCATGATATCATCATCATTATATCATCATCATCATCTCATTATGATATCATCATCATCATTATCATCTCATCATGATATCGTCATCTCATCATGATATCATCATCATCATTATCATCTCATCATGATATCATCATCTCATCATGATATCATCATCTCATCATGATATCATCATCTCATCATGATATCATCATCATGATATCATCATCATCATCTCATCATGATATCATCATCATGATATCATCATCATCATCATCATCATCATCTCATCATGATATCATCATCATTATATCATCATCATCATCATCATCATCATCATCATCATCATCATCATCATCATCATCATTATCATCTCATCATGATATCATCATCTCATCATGATATCATCATCTCATCATGATATCATCATCATCATCATCATCATCTCATCATGATATCATCATCATCATCATCATCATCATCTCATCATGATATCATCATCTCATCATGATATCATCATCATGATATCATCATCATCATCTCATCATGATATCATCATCATCATCATCATGATATCATCATCATCATCATCTCATCATGATATCATCATCATCATCTCATCATCATCATCTCATTATGATACCATCATATTCATCATCTCATCATGATATCATCATCATCTCATCATGATGTCATCATCATCATCTCATCATGATATCATCATCTCATCATGATATCATCATCATCATCATCTCATCATTTTATCATCATCATGATCATCTCATCATGATGTCATCATCATTATCATCTCATCATGATATCATCATTATCATCTCATCATGATATCATCATCATGATATCATCATCATCATAATCTCATCATGATATCATCATCATCATTATCATCTCATCGTGATATCATCATCATCATCATCTGATCATGATATCATCATCATGATCATCTCATCATGATATCATCATCATGATCATCTCATCATGATATCATCATCATGATATCATCATCATCATCTCATTATGATATCATCATCATCTCATCATGATATCATCATCATCTCATCATGATATCATCATCATGATATCATCATCATCATCATCTCATCATGATATCATCATCATCATTATCATCTCATCGTGATATCATCATCATCATCATCATCTCATCATGATATCATCATCATGATATCATCATCATCATCATCATCATCATCATCTCATCATGATATCATCATCATGATATCATCATCATCATCATCATCATCATCATCATCATCATCATCTCATGATGATATCATCATCATCATCACCATCATCATTTCATCATCATCATCATCATCATCATCATCATCATCATCATCATCATCTCATTATGATATCATCATCATGATATCATCATCATCATCATCATCTCATCATGATATCATCATCATCATCATCATCATCATCATCATCATCATCTCATCATGATATCATCATCATGATATCATCATCATCATCTCATCATGATATCATCATCATCATCATCATCATGATATCATCATCATCATCATCTCATCATGATATCATCATCATGATATCATCATCATTATCATCTCATCATGATATCATCATTATCATCTCATCATGATATCATCATCATGATATCATCATCATCATCATCTCATCATGATATCATCATCATCTCATCATGATGTCATCATCATCACCATCATCATCATCTCATCATGATATCATCATCTCATCATGATATCATCATCATCATCATCATCATCATCATCATCATCATCTCATTATGATATCATCATCATGATGTCATCATCATCACCATCATCATCATCTCATCATGATATCATCATCTCATCATGATATCATCATCATCATCATCTCATCATTTTATCATCATCATGATCATCTCATCATGATATCATCATCATGATATCATCATCATCATCTCATCATGATATCATCATCATCATCATCATCATCATCATCATCATCTCATTATGATATCATCATCATGATATCATCATCATCATCATCATCTCATCATGATATCATCATCATCATCATCATCATCATCTCATCATGATATCATCATCTCATCATGGTATCATCATCATGATATCATCATCATCATCTCATCATGATATCATCATCATCATCATCATCATCTCATCATGATATCATCATCATGATATCATCATCATCATCATCATCTCATCATGATATCATCATCATCATCTCATCATCATCATCTCATCATGATACCATCATATTCATCATCTCATCATGATATCATCATCATCTCATCATGATGTCATCATCATCACCATCATCATCATCTCATCATGATATCATCATCTCATCATGATATCATCATGATCATCTCATCATGATATCATCATCATGATATCATCATCATCATCTCATTATGATATCATCATCATCTCATCATGATATCATCATTATCATCTCATCATGATATCATCATCATGATATCATCATCATCATCATCTCATCATGATATCATCATCATCTCATCATGATGTCATCATCATCACCATCATCATCATCTCATCATGATATCATCATCTCATCATGATATCATCATCATCATCATCATCATCATCATCATCTCATTATGATATCATCATCATGATGTCATCATCATCACCATCATCATCATCTCATCATGATATCATCATCTCATCATGATATCATCATCATCATCATCTCATCATTTTATCATCATCATGATCATCTCATCATGATATCATCATCATGATATCATCATCATCATCTCATCATGATATCATCATCATCATCATCATCATCATCATCATCATCATCATCATCATCATCATCTCATTATGATATCATCATCATGATATCATCATCATCATCATCATCATCATCTCATCATGATATCATCATCATCATCATCATCATCATCATCTCATCATGATATCATCATCTCATCATGGTATCATCATCATGATATCATCATCATCATCTCATCATGATATCATCATCATCATCATCATGATATCATCATCATCATCATCATCATCTCATCATGATATCATCATCATGATATCATCATCATCATCATCATCTCATCATGATATCATCATCATCATCTCATCATCATCATCTCATCATGATACCATCATATTCATCATCTCATCATGATATCATCATCATCTCATCATGATGTCATCATCATCACCATCATCATCATCTCATCATGATATCATCATCTCATCATGATATCATCATGATCATCTCATCATGATATCATCATCATGATATCATCATCATCATCTCATTATGATATCATCATCATCTCATCATGATATCATCATCATCTCATCATGATATCATCATCATGATATCATCATCATCATCATCTCATCATGATATCATCATCATCATTATCATCTCATCGTGATATCATCATCATCATCATCATCTCATCATGATATCATCATCATGATATCATCATCATCATCATCATCTCATCATGATATCATCATCATGATATCATCATCACCATCATCATCATCATCATCATCATCTCATGATGATATCATCATCATCATCATCATCATCATTTCATCATCATCATCATCATCATCATCATCATCATCATCATCATCATCATCATCATCTCATCATGATATCATCATCATCATCATCATCATCTCATCATGATATCATCATCTCATCATGATATCATCATCATGATATCATCATCATCATCTCATCATGATATCATCATCATCATCATCATGATCTCATCATCATGATCTCATCAACATTATCATCTCATCATGATATCATCATTATCATCTCATCATGATATCATCATCATGATATCATCATCATCATCATCTCATCATGATATCATCATCATCTCATCATGATGTCATCATCATCACCATCATCATCATCTCATCATGATATCATCATCTCATCATGATATCATCATCATCATCATCATCATCTCATCATTTTATCATCATCATGATCATCTCATCATGATATCATCATCATTATCATCTCATCATGATATCATCATTATCATCTCATCATGATATCATCATCATGATATCATCATCATCATCATCTCATCATGATATCATCATCATCATTATCATCTCATCGTGATATCATCATCATCAACATCTGATCATGATATCATCATCATGATCATCTCATCATGATATCATCATCATGATCATCTCATCATGATATCATCATCATGATATCATCATCATCATCTCATTATGATATCATCATCATCTCATCATGATATCATCATCATGATATCATCATCATCATCATCTCATCATGATATCATCATCATCATTATCATCTCATCGTGATATCATCATCATCATCATCATCATCTCATCATGATATCATCATCATGATATCATCATCATCATCTCATCATGATACCATCATCATCATCATCTCAGCATGATATCATCATCATCATCATCTCATCATATCATCATCATGATATCATCATCATCATCATCATCATCATCTCATCATGATATCATCATCATAATCTCATCATGATATCATCATCATGATATCAGCATCATCATTATCATCATCATCTCATCATGATATCATCATCATGATATCATCATCATCATCTCATCATGATATCATCATCATCATCATCTCATCATCATCATCATCATCATCATCTCATCATGATATCATCATCATCATCATCATCTCATCATGATATCATCATCATTATATCATCATCATCATCATCATGATATCATCATCTCATCATGATATCATCATCATGATATCATCATCATCATCATCATCATCTCATCATGATGTCATCATCATCATCATCATCATCTCATCATGATATCATCATCATGATATCATCATCATGATATCATCATCATCATCATCTCATCATGATATCATCATCATCATCTCATCATGATATCATCATCATCATCTCATCATGATATCATCATAATCATCATCTCATCATGATATCATCATCATGATATCATCATCTCATCATCATCATCTCATCATGATATCATCATCATTATCTCATCATGATATCATCATCATCATCATCATCTCATCATGATATCATCATCATGATATCATCATCATCATCTCATCATGATATCATCATCATCATCATCATTTCATCATGATATCATCATCATCATCATCTCATCATGATATCATCATCATTATATCATCATCATTATCATCATCATCATCATCATCTCATTATGATATCATCATCATGATATCATCATCATCATCATCATCATTTCATCATGATATCATCATCATCATCTCATCATGATATCATCATCATTATATCATCATCATCATCATCATCATCATCATCATCATCTCATTATGATATCATCATCATGATATCATCATCATCATCTCATCATGATATCATCATCATCATCATCATCATCATCTCATCATGATATCATCATCTCATCATGATATCATCATCATGATATCATCATCATCATCTCATCATGATATCATCATCATCATTATCATCTCATCGTGATATCATCATCATCATCATCATCATCTCATCATGATATCATCATCATGATATCATCATCATCATCTCATCATGATACCATCATCATCATCATCTCAGCATGATATCATCATCATCATCATCTCATCATATCATCATCATGATATTATCATCATCATCATCATCATCTCATCATGATATCATCATCATAATCTCATCATGATATCATCATCATGATATCAGCATCATCATTATCATCATCATCTCATCATGATATCATCATCATGATATCATCATCATCATCATCTCATCATGATATCATCATCATCATCATCTCATCATCATCATCATCATCATCATCATCATCTCATCATGATATCATCATCATCATCATCTCATCATGATATCATCATCATTATATCATCATCATCATCATCATGATATCATCATCTCATCATGATATCATCATCATCATCATCATCATCTCATCATGATATCATCATCATGATATCATCATCATCATCATCATCATTATCATCTCATCATGATGTCATCATCATCATCATCATCATCTCATCATGATATCATCATCATGATATCATCATCATGATATCATCATCATGATATCATCATCATCATCTCATCATGATATCATCATCATCATCTCATCATGATATCATCATCATCATCTCATCATGATATCATCATAATCATCATCTCATCATGATATCATCATCATGATATCATCATCTCATCATCATCATCTCATCATGATATCATCATCATTATCTCATCATGATATCATCATCATCATCATCATCATCTCATCATGATATCATCATCATGATATCATCATCATCATCATCTCATCATGATATCATCATCATCATCATCATTTCATCATGATATCATCATCATCATCATCTCATCATGATATCATCATCATTATATCATCATCATTATCATCATCATCATCATCATCTCATTATGATATCATCATCATGATATCATCATCATCATCATCATTTCATCATGATATCATCATCATCATCTCATCATGATATCATCATCATTATATCATCATCATCATCATCATCATCATCATCATCATCATCATCATCATCATCATCATCATCTCATTATGATATCATCATCATGATATCATCATCATCATCTCATCATGATATCATCATCATCATCATCATCATCTCATCATGATATCATCATCTCATCATGATATCATCATCATGATATCATCATCATCATCTCATCATGATATCATCATCATCATTATCATCTCATCGTGATATCATCATCATCTCATCATGATATCATCATCATGATCATCTCATCATGATATCATCATGATCATCTCATCATGATATCATCATCATGATATCATCATCATCATCATCTCATTATGATATCATCATCATCTCATCATGTTATCGATATCATCATCATCTCATCATGATATCATCATCATCATCATCATCATCATGATCATCTCATCATGATATCATCATCATGATATCATCATCATCATCATCATCATCATCATCTCATCATGATATCATCATCATCATCATCATCATCATCATCATCTCATCATGATATCATCATCTCATCATGATATCATCATCATGATATCATCATCATCATCTCATCATGATATCATCATCATCATCATCATGATATCATCATCATCATCATCATCTCATCATGATATCATCATCATGATATCATCATCATCATCATCATCTCATCATGATATCATCATCATCATCTCATCATCATCATCTCATCATGATACCATCATATTCATTATCTCATCATGATATCATCATCATCTCATCATGATGTCATCATCATCACCATCATCATCATCTCATCATGATATCATCATCTCATCATGATATCATCATCATCATCATCTCATCATTTTATCATCATCATGATCATCTCATCATGATATCATCATTATTATCATCTCATCATGATATCATCATTATCATCTCATCATGATATCATCATCATGATATCATCATCATCATAATCTCATCATGATATCATCATCATCATTATCATCTCATCGTGATATCATCATCATCATCATCTGATCATGATATCATCATCATGATCATCTCATCATGATATCATCATCATGATCATCTCATCATGATATCATCATCATGATATCATCATCATCATCTCATTATGATATCATCATCATCTCATCATGATATCATCATCATCTCATCATGATATCATCATCATGATATCATCATCATCATCATCTCATCATGATATCATCATCATCATTATCATCTCATCGTGATATCATCATCATCATCTCATCATGATATCATCATCATGATATCATCATCATCATCATCATCATCATCTCATCATGATATCATCATCATGATATCATCATCACCATCATCATCATCATCATCATCATCATCTCATGATGATATCATCATCATCATCATCATCATTTCATCATCATCATCATCATCATCATCATCATCATCATCATCATCATCATCATCATCTCATCATGAAATCATCATCATCATCATCATCTCATCATGATATCATCATCTCATCATGATATCATCATCATCATCATCATCATCTCATCATGATATCATCATCATCATCATCATGATCTCATCATCATGATCTCATCATCATTATCATCTCATCATGATATCATCATTATCATCTCATCATGATATCATCATCATGATATCATCATCATCATCATTTCATCATGATATCATCATCATCTCATCATGATGTCATCATCATCACCATCATCATCATCTCATCATGATATCATCATCTCATCATGATATCATCATCATCATCATCATCATCTAATCATTTTATCATCATCATGATCATCTCATCATGATATCATCATCATTATCATCTCATCATGATATCATCATTATCATCTCATCATGATATCATCATCATGATATCATCATCATCATCATCTCATCATGATATCATCATCATCATTATCATCTCATCGTGATATCATCATCATCAACATCTGATCATGATATCATCATCATGATCATCTCATCATGATATCATCATCATGATCATCTCATCATGATATCATCATCATGATATCATCATCATCATCTCATTATGATATCATCATCATCTCATCATGATATCATCATCATCTCATCATGATATCATCATCATGATATCATCATCATCATCATCTCATCATGATATCATCATCATCATCATTATCATCTCATCGTGATATCATCATCATCATCATCATCATCTCATCATGATATCATCATCATGATATCATCATCATCATCTCATCATGATACCATCATCATCATCATCTCAGCATGATATCATCATCATCATCATCTCATCATATCATCATCATGATATCATCATCATCATCATCATCATCTCATCATGATATCATCATCATAATCTCATCATGATATCATCTTCATGATATCAGCATCATCATTATCATCATCATCTCATCATGATATCATCATCATGATATCATCATCATCATCATCTCATCATGATATCATCATCATCATCATCTCATCATCATCATCATCATCATCATCATCTCATCATGATATCATCATCATCATCATCTCATCATGATATCATCATCATTATATCATCATCATCATCATCATGATATCATCATCTCATCATGATATCATCATCATCATCATCATCATCATCATCTCATCATGATATCATCATCATGATATCATCATCATCATCATCATCATCATCATCTCATCATGATGTCATCATCATCATCATCATCATCTCATCATGATATCATCATCATGATATCATCATCATGATATCATCATCATCATCATCTCATCATGATATCATCATCATCATCTCATCATGATATCATCATCATCATCTCATCATGATATCATCATAATCATCATCTCATCATGATATCATCATCATGATATCATCATCTCATCATCATCATCTCATCATGATATCATCATCATTATCTCATCATGATATCATCATCATCATCATCATCATCTCATCATGATATCATCATCATGATATCATCATCATCATCTCATCATGATATCATCATCATCATCATCATTTCATCATGATATCATCATCATCATCATCTCATCATGATATCATCATCATTATATCATCATTATCATCATCATCATCATCATCTCATTATGATATCATCATCATGATATCATCATCATCATCATCATCATTTCATCATGATATCATCATCATCATCTCATCATGATATCATCATCATTATATCATCATCATCATCATCATCATCATCATCATCATCATCTCATTATGATATCATCATCATGATATCATCATCATCATCTCATCATGATATCATCATCATCATCATCATCATCTCATCATGATATCATCATCTCATCATGATATCATCATCATGATATCATCATCATCATCTCATCATGATATCATCATCATCATTATCATCTCATCGTGATATCATCATCATCTCATCATGATATCATCATCATGATCATCTCATCATGATATCATCATGATCATCTCATCATGATATCATCATCATGATATCATCATCATCATCTCATTATGATATCATCATCATCTCATCATGTTATCGATATCATCATCATCTCATCATGATATCATCATCATGATAATCTCATCATGATATCATCATGATCATCTCATCATGATATCATCATCTCATTATGATATCATCATCATCATCGCATTATGATATCATCATCATCTCATCATGATATCATCATCATCATCATCTCATCATGATATCATCATCATCATTATCATCTCATCGTGATATCATCATCATCATCTCATCATGATATCATCATCATCATCATCTCATCATGATATCATCATCATCATTATCATCATCATCATCTCATCATGATATCATCATCATGATATCATCATCATCATCATCATCATTTCATCATGATATCATCATCTCATCATGATATCATCATCATTATATCATCCTCATCATCATCATCATCTCATTATGATATCATCATCGTGATATCATCATCATCATCTCATCATGATATCATCATCATCATCATCATCATCATCATCATCTCATCATGATATCATCATCTCATCATGATATCATCATCTCATCATGATATCATCATCATTATATCATCATCATTATCATCATCATCATCATCATCATCATCATCATCATCATCTCATTATGATATCATCATCGTGATATCATCATCATCATCTCATCATGATATCATCATCATCATCATCATCATCTCATCATGATATCATCATCTCATCATGATATCATCATCATGATATCATCATCATCATCTCATCATGATATCATCATCATGATATCATCATCATCATCTCATCATGATATCATCATCATGATATCATCATCATCATCATCATCATCATCATCATCATCATCTCATCATGATATCATCATCATTATATCATCATTATCAACATCATAATCATCATCATCATCATCATCTCATCATGATATCATTATCATGATATCATCATCATCATCATCATCATCTCATCATGATGTCATCATCATCATCATCATCATCATCTCATCATGATATCATCATCATCATCATCATCTCATCATGATATCATCATCATGATATCATCATCATCATCATCATCTCATCATGATGTCATCATCATCATCATCTCATCATGATATCATCATCATGATATCATCATCATAATCTCATCATGATATCATCATCATCTCATCATGATATCATCATCTCATCATGATATCATCATCATCATCATCATCTCATCATGATGTCATCATCATCATCATCATCTCATCATGATATCATCATCATTATCTCATCATGATATCATCATCATCATCATATCATCATCATCATCTCATCATGATATCATCATCATGATATCATCATCATCATCTCATCATGATATCATCATCATCATCATCATTTCATCATGATATCATCATCATCATCTCATCATGAAATCATCATCATTATATCATCATCATTATCATCATCATCATCATCATCTCATTATGATATCATCATCATGATATCATCATCATCATCATCATCATTTCATCATGATATCATCATCATCATCTCATCATGATATCATCATCATTATATCATCATCATCATCATCATCATCATCATCATCATCATCATCATCATCTCATTATGATATCATCATCATCATGATATCATCATCATCATCTCATCATGATATCATCATCATCATCATCATCATCTCATCATGATATCATCATCATAATCTCATCATGATATCATCATCATGATATCAGCATCATCATTATCATCATCATCTCATCATGATATCATCATCATGATATCATCATCATCTCATCATGATATCATCATCATCATTATCTCATCATCATCATCATCATCATCATCATCATCATCTCATCATGATATCATCATCATCATCATCTCATCATGATATCATCATCATTATATCATCATCATCATCATCATCATCATCATGATATCATCATCTCATCATGATATCATCATCATCATCATCATCATCATCATCTCATCATGATATCATCATCATGATATCATCATCATCATCATCATCATCTCATCATGATATCATCATCATGATATCATCATCATCATCATCATCATCATGTCATCATGATGTCATCATCATCATCTCATCATGATATCATCATCATCATCATCTCATCATGATATCATCATCATCATCTCATCATGATATCATCATCATCATCTCATCATGATATCATCATAATCATCATCTCATCATGATATCATCATCATGATATCATCATCTCATCATCATCATCTCATCATGATATCATCATCATTATCTCATCATGATATCATCATCATCATCATCATCATCATTTCATCATATCATCATCATCATCTCATCATGATATCATCATCATTATATCATCATCATTATCATCATCATCATCATCATCATCTCATTATGATATCATCATCATGATATCATCATCATCATCATCATCATTTCATCATGATATCATCATCATCATCTCATCATGATATCATCATCATTATATCATCATCATCATCATCATCATCATCATCATCTCATTATGATATCATCATCATGATATCATCATCATCTCATCATGATATCATCATCATCATCATCATCATCTCATCATGATATCATCATCTCATCATGATATCATCATCATGATATCATCATCATCATCTCATCATGATATCATCATCATCATTATCATCTCATCATGATATCATCATCATCTCATCATGATATCATCATCATCATCATCTCATCATGATATCATCATGATCATCTCATCATGATATCATCATCATGATATCATCATCATCATCTCATTATGATATCATCATCATCTCATCATGTTATCGATATCATCATCATCTCATCATGATATCATCATCATGATCATCTCATCATGATATCATCATGATCATCTCATCATGATATCATCATCATGATATCATCATCATCATCATCATCTCATCATGATATCATCATCATCATTATCATCTCATCGTGATATCATCATCATCATCATCTCATCATGATATCATCATCATCATCATTATCTCATCATGATATCATCATCATCATTATCATCATCATCATCTCATCATGATATCATCATCATGATATCATCATCATCATCATCATCATCTCATCATGATATCATCATCATGATATCATCATCATCATCATCATCATTTCATCATGATATCATCATCTCATCATGATATCATCATCATTATATCATCATCATCATCATCATCATCATCATCATCATCATCTCATTATGATATCATCATCGTGATATCATCATCATCATCTCATCATGATATCATCATCATCATCATCATCATCATCATCATCTCATCATGATATCATCATCTCATCATGATATCATCATCTCATCATGATATCATCATCTCATCATGATATCATCATCATTATATCATCATCATTATCATCATCATCATCATCATCATCATCTCATTATGATATCATCATCGTGATATCATCATCATCATCTCATCATGATATCATCATCATCATCTCATTATGATATCATCATCATCTCATCATGTTATCGATATCATCATCATCTCATCATGATATCATCATCATGATCATCTCATCATGATATCATCATGATCATCTCATCATGATATCATCATCATGATATCATCATCATCATCTCATCATGATATCATCATCATCATCTCATCATGATATCATCATCATGATATCATCATCATCATCATCATCATCTCATCATGATGTCATCATCATCATCATCATCTCATCATCATCATCTCATCATGATATCATCATCATTATCTCATCATGATATCATCATCTCATCATGATATCATCATCATCATCATCATCATCTCATCATGATGTCATCATCATCATCATCATCTCATCATCATCATCTCATCATGATATCATCATCATTATCTCATCATGATATCATCATCATCATCATATCATCATCATCATCATCTCATCATAATATCATCATCATTATATCATCATCATTATCATCATCATCATCATCATCTCATTATGATATCATCATCATGATATCATCATCATCATCATCTCATCATGATGTCATCATCATCATCATCATCATCATCATCATCTCATCATGATATCATCATCATGATATCATCATCATCATCTCATCATGATATCATCATCATGATATCATCATCATCATCATCATCATCATCTCATCATGATGTCATCATCATCATCATCATCTCATCATGATATCATCATCATGATATCATCATCATCATCTCATCATGATATCATCATCATCATCATCATCTGATCATGATATCATCATCATCATCTCATCATGATATCATCATCATCATCATCATCTCATCATGATGTCATCATCATCATCATCATCTCATCATCATCATCTCATCATGATATCATCATCATTATCTCATCATGATATCATCATCATCATCATATCATCATCATCATCTCATCATGATATCATCATCATGATATCATCATCATCATCTCATCATGATATCATCATCATCATCATCATCATTTCATTATGATATCATCATCATCATCATCATTTCATCATGATATAATCATCATCATCATCTCATCATCATTATCATCATCATTATATCATCATCATTATCATCATCTCATTATGATATCATCATCATGATATCATCATCATCATCATCATCATTTCATCATGATATCATCATCATCATCTCATCATGATATCATCATCATTATATCATCATCATCATTATCATCATCATCATCATCATCATCATCATCATCATCTCATTATGATATCATCATCATGATATCATCATCATCATCTCATCATGATATCATCATCATCATCATCATCATCATCATCTCATCATGATATCATCATCTCATCATGATATCATCATCATGATATCATCATCATCATCTCATCATGATATCATCATCATCATTATCATCTCATCGTGATATCATCATCATCTCATCATGATATCATCATTATGATCATCTCATCATGATATCATCATGATCATCTCATCATGATATCATCATCATGATATTATCATCATGATATCATCATCATCTCATTATGATATCATCATCATCTCATCATGTTATTGATATCATCATCATCTCATCATGATATCATCATCATGATCATCTCATCATGATATCATCATGATCATCTCATCATGATATCATCATCATGATATCATCATCATCATCTCATTATGATATCATCATCATCTTATCATGATATCATCATCATCATCATCTCATCATGATATCATCATCATCATTATCATCTCATCGTGATATCATCATCATCATCATCTCATCATGATATCATCATCATGATCATCTCATCATGATATCATCATCATGATATCATCATCATCATCTCATCATGATATCATCATCATCATCTCATCATGATATCATCATCATGATATCAACATCATCATTATCATTATCATCTCATCATGATATCATCATCATGATATCATCATCATCATCTCATCATGATATCATCATCATCATCATCTCATCATGATATCATCATCATTATATCATCATCATCATCATCTCATTATGATATCATCATCATCATTATCATCTCATCATGATATCATCATCATGATATCAACATCATCATTATCATTATCATCTCATCATGATATCATCATCATGATATCATCATCATCATCTCATCATGATATCATCATCATCATCATCTCATCATGATATCATCATCATTATATCATCATCATCATCTCATTATGATATCATCATCATCATTATCATCTCATCATGATATCGTCATCTCATCATGATATCATCATCATCATCATCATCATCTCATCATGATATCATCATCATCATCATTATCATCTCATCGTGATATCATCATCATCATCATCATCATCTCATCATGATATCATCATCATGATATCATCATCATCATCTCATCATGATACCATCATCATCATCATCTCAGCATGATATCATCATCATCATCATCTCATCATATCATCATCATGATATCATCATCATCATCATCATCTCATCATGATATCATCATCATAATCTCATCATGATATCATCTTCATGATATCAGCATCATCATTATCAGCATCATCTCATCATGATATCATCATCATGATATCATCATCATCATCATCTCATCATGATATCATCATCATCATCATCTCATCATCATCATCATCATCATCATCATCATCATCATCTCATCATGATATCATCATCATCATCATCTCATCATGATATCATCATCATTATATCATCATCATCATCATCATGATATCATCATCTCATCATGATATCATCATCATCATCATCATCTCATCATGATATCATCATCATCATCATCATCATCATCATCATCTCATCATGATGTCATCATCATCATCATCATCATCTCATCATGATATCATCATCATGATATCATCATCATGATATCATCATCATCATCATCTCATCATGATATCATCATCATCATCTCATCATGATATCATCATCATCATCTCATCATGATATCATCATAATCATCATCTCATCATGATATCATCATCATGATATCATCATCTCATCATCATCATCTCATCATGATATCATCATCATTATCTCATCATGATATCATCATCATCATCATCATCATCATCTCATCATGATATCATCATCATGATATCATCATCATCATCTCATCATGATATCATCATCATCATCATCATCATTTCATCATGATATCATCATCATCATCATCTCATCATGATATCATCATCATTATATCATCATTATCATCATCATCATCATCATCTCATTATGATATCATCATCATGATACCATCATCATCATCATCATCATTTCATCATGATATCATCATCATCATCTCATCATGATATCATCATCATTATATCATCATCATCATCATCATCATCATCATCATCATCTCATTATGATATCATCATCATGATATCATCATCATCATCTCATCATGATATCATCATCATCATCATCATCATCTCATCATGATATCATCATCTCATCATGATATCATCATCATGATATCATCATCATCATCTCATCATGATATCATCATCATCATTATCATCTCATCGTGATATCATCATCATCTCATCATGATATCATCATCATGATCATCTCATCATGATATCATCATGATCATCTCATCATGATATCATCATCATGATATCATCATCATCATCTCATTATGATATCATCATCATCTCATCATGTTATCGATATCATCATCATCTCATCATGATATCATCATCATGATCATCTCATCATGATATCATCATGATCATCTCATCATGATATCATC
>CM069860.1:45078757-45098757 GCA_036172795.1 Pelodytes ibericus
AATTAAACAAATCAAATTCTGCATTGTGGCCCCTAGGTTGCAGGGTGTCTACTTCAAATACCCATCTCATTTCACTTTTCCCCATTTCTTTTATATTATCTCCACCTCTCCAATATCTTTGCACTTTATCTATTGCCCAAAATTTCATACCTCTTGGGTCTTTGTTATGTTTCTCCAAAAAATGTTTGGAGAGAGAGTGTTGTGTGAAGCCCCTTTTTATGTTTCTGACATGCTCCCCCACCCGCTTTTTTAAGGTTCTTGATGTTCTTCCAATATATTGTAGGCCACATGGGCACTCTATGAGATAAATCACGTTAGTGGAGGAGCATGTCAGAAACTGTTCAATGGAGAACTGTCTTCCGTTAGCAAAGGAGCTATATTTAGTGATGGGATATTTTTGGGTGGCAGACACCCTACATGGCTCACAATTTTTGCATCCATAAAAACCTGCCTTTTGTGTTAAAAAATTATGTATAGTTTTCTTTTTTTGTTGGGAGAAATAGCTTTTAGTTAACTTATTCTTCAGGTTCTGAGCTCCTCGAAAAATAAGTTTAGGTTTTTCTGGTATTAATTGTTTTAATGTTTCATCCTTTAAAAGGACATTCCAATGTTTATTAACTATTTTCCTAATATCTGTAGATTTGTTGTTAAAATCAAATACCAAAGGTATTTGATGTATTGCATTTGTATCTTCTAGATTATTTTTTGGCTGTAAAAGAGTTTTTCTATCCATAGTTTCTATATCTTTAATGGTTTTGTGTAAAGCTATTGAATCATATCCTTTTTCTTCAAATCTGTTTTTAAGTATGTTTGACTGTTGTTGATACATTTCCACGTCTGTACAGTTTCTTCTTAACCTCATACATTGGCTCTTGGGTATCCCTTTAAGCCATGGTGGATAATGGCAGCTGTCAAAATTTATAAACCCATTTGTGTCTACTTTTTTAAAAAAGGTTTTTGTTTTAAGAGAACCATTTTCTACAAACACCATTAGGTCTAAATATTGAATGTCTGTTTTACTGTACACCGTGTTTAAAATAATATTTTTGTCATTTTTATTGAGGGAGGCAAGAAAAATATCTAGACTGTCTTGATCACCCTTCCAGATAAAAAAGAGGTCGTCTATATATCTTTTATAGACAACTATATTTGTTTCCCAGCTGTGTTGGTTCCACACAGAGAGCTCTTCCCAATCTCCCATAAAAATATTAGCGTAACTTGGGGCAACTTTTGTCCCCATGGCTGTTCCTGTTTTTTGAAGATAGAAATTTTCTTCGAACCAAAAGAAATTGTGTTCTAGGATGATTTTTAATCCTTCGAGGATATATTCTATTTGTGCGGGTGTCATTTCGCTATTTGTTAGAGTATTTCTGACAGCTTGGTATCCTTGGGCATGCTCTATGATGGTGTATAGAGAGGACACATCGCTAGAGACTAGAAGATAATCATCTTGCCATTCAATGGTCTCTAATATTTTTATTAGACTTATAGAGTCTTTTAGATAGGATCTTTGTTTTTTTACATAGGGCTGTAATACCATGTCTAGATATTCTGACAGGTTCGACATGATGGATCCTATTCCAGACACTATTGGTCTTCCTGGTGGTTCTATTGGATTTTTGTGTATTTTTGGGAGAAAATATATAGTTGGGATTTTTGGATGTAGAATATTTATATAGTCGGCCTCTTTTTTAGTGATGAACTGATTAATTTTTCCTTTATCCAAAAAGGCTGTTAGTATTTTTTTATATTGGTTGGTCGGATTTTCTTTAAGAGAGCAGTAGACTTTCTGATCTTTTAGATGTTTATAAGCCTCGTTTCTATATTGTTCTCGAGATAGAATGACGATTCCTCCCCCCTTGTCTGCTGGTTTTATGACTATTTCCTCATCAGTTTGTAATTCTTTCAGGGTTCTCAATTCTTTTTTTGTAAAATTATTTTTGTCATACTTTGTGTGTTTAATTTTTTTGAGATCATCTGTTACTAGTTTCTCAAATACCTCCAATGCACCCGATTTATATGTAGTCGGGTAAAATTTAGATTTATTTTTTAAATTGGAGGTGATGATTTGATTCTCATTCTCTGCTTGGATTTTTTCATTTTCAGTACTAAGTTTTAGAGAATAAAATCTCTTCAAAGTTGCCTGCCTCACGAATTTGTTTATATCGATAAAAGCTGCAAAGGTGTTGAATTTTTTTGTAGGGGCAAATTTAAGCCCTTTACTCAGTATCAACAGTTTCTCTTGGGAGAGGATTTTTTGAGACAAGTTAAAAATGCCAGAAGAGGAAGGGGTTACTGTTGTTATTGCTTTTTTCACATTTCTATTCTTCCTCTTCTGTGCCAACTTGCCCCCTCGGTTTCCTCTCCCTGAAAGAATGACTTTCTTTTTGGATTTCTTTGTGGTTTTGGGGGAATTCTTTGTGATCTTTGATCTTGATCTAAAAAATGAGGTTCAGATGTATTATAGTTTTTACTTCTTTTATTATATTCTTGTGGTAGTGGTCTAAGTAATCTATATTTATTATCTAAGATGGGTGATGTGTCTCCCAATTGGGACAGAACGTGAAATTGATTGGACTCTAGAGCCCCATTTTTTTTAAAATTAGTGTTTCGAATTTGTGAATCAGAAAAATTGTGTTTATTAGTGTTTTCACTTATCCTTATTAATCTATTTTGGATATTGTCCGCAGGTGGTGTATCAAAGTGTTCTTGGGTGTTTACTACAGCTAAATTATTTTTAGAGCTGTTGTATTCTAGATCTTTGTGACGAGTGTATTGGTGCGAGAATGTTGAACCTTCTCTAATTTTCTTTTGTTGATAAGAGGGATATTGATTGGTAATAGGATCAGTTCTTTTTTTTTCCTTATAACCCTTTTTATTTCGATAGTCTGTCGGTTGTCTAACTGTGTTTAATCTGTAATCCTCCTTATCTCTTAAATATTTTTTTATTTTTATTTGTTTTGTCTCTGCCTCTAGTTTCTCAAGTTTTTTTATAGTGCTTATGGTGTAATTTTTATATTCTTCTAACTCTATAAATGGATCTAGGCAGGTTTGGAGTCTGTTTATCTCTTTATCTAGAATAGAGAGATTTTTTTCCCTTTGTTCAATTATAATTTGCATTAAGTGGCGTGTACATTTTTCTAGAGTGGTATTCCACTCCAGGATAAAGTTATCATCCTCTGAGTCAAAGGTAGGATTTTTAAAGAGCCTTAGGCCTCTTGGTGTAATACTTTCTTCTAGATACTTTGTAAGGGTAACTATTTCCCATTTTATTTTTGTTTCTTTTATCAAATGTTTCTCTAATTCTAGAAAAATATGGTTTAGATTTGTGTCTTCATAACTATTGCAGGGAAGTTTGTCTGTCATAAATGCTTCCTCTACATGAGAGAGGATATTTTTCCGATACTCAAATAGAGACATATTGTATTTAAAAAAGGTGGTTAGTTATAGCAGCCTTAGATATAAACAGAGAAAAACACAAAAATCAGACAGAAAGGATAAATCTTGGCGCTTTAAACTGCAACAAAGCAGCACCAATCTATGTGTTCCTCTGAAGACACACGTGCAAAAAACAAAACATATAACCCAAACAAATCGGTGTGATTGGTGCGCTAAGTAAAATCCACCAGACAGTGTATAAAATTATATAGGAGAAAATGTAATATTTGCCTGAAAAAACTGTTGGTTCAGTGCAGTATAATGGAGGTCTTCAGTGTCTCCCAATATATATATAAGGGGACAGAAAAAGACAAATAGACATAGTGTAATACAGTAAATGTAAACAGTGCTGTTGCAGTGTGGGTAATTGCACTCACAAACAGTGTAGAAAAAGATGGCTCATCTATCTCTTGTAGAGATATCTCCTCTCTTCTCAATCTCACGTTCCCAGGCAATGAAACAAGATGAAGAGATGGTATATTAGATAGTAAAAGGTAGAAATTTAATAAAATACAATAGCATCTTACATATATAGTTGTAGATGTCAGATGTTCCTTCTGTGCCAGCAAAAAATCCAAATGGGGGACAAAATCCAAAAGACCAGTCCAACAAAAGGCAGATCCAGAAGGAGTTTACAAATTGACAATATAAAATCGAAAAGTGGCAGTATAGGTAGGCACGCTACGCGTTTCGCCGCTATTTGGGCTTCCTCCTGGCGTGTGCCTACCATACTGCTCTTAGGTCCTTTTAAATGCTGTGATCTTCGCGCGTGTGTGCACTTCCGGGTTCCTCCTGTGGTGACGTCATCGCGACTCCGTCGCCTCATGTGGTTTAGTTGTTCTCGCGAGACTTGCTTTACTGAGATCTGTCTAACTTCGCAATTCTTACGAAGTTTAGCAGCTCAGTAGGAATAATGCACCATGGGGGATATGAGAACAAAGGACAATGTTTTAGCAAATGTATCCCAGCAGCAACTCTGTATTATATTACAATTTGATGGTAGCGATGTCTAACATTCATATATGCTTGTATATATGTTTAAGAAAGGAACTAGTGTGTTCCAAAGAATAGGGCAAATGCTAGTGAAAAATATGTATATATATCTGTATATAGAAAAATGTTTATATTTTAATAAAAAACGTTTGTATGTTAAAAAGTGTTTTTTTATTTTTAAATTTTTAAAAAAACAGACATAAACAAACATATATGATATTATATTATTGCACACACTAAATACATATAAAAAACGTATATAAAAAACCTGTTTAGGCTTATATACTTACAAAAAAGTCCAGAAATATATAAACAAATGTATAAAAAAAATTTTTCTATAAAAAATTCTTCCATGTCTGAGAAGTATACATATACATATATCCTGGCATATAGGGAAAATAAATAGAACTAATCATAAAAGAATTTCCTATAGAAAATTAAACAAATCAAATTCTGCATTGTGGCCCCTAGGTTGCAGGGTGTCTACTTCAAATACCCATCTCATTTCACTTTTCCCCATTTCTTTTATATTATCTCCACCTCTCCAATATCTTTGCACTTTATCTATTGCCCAAAATTTCATACCTCTTGGGTCTTTGTTATGTTTCTCCAAAAAATGTTTGGAGAGAGAGTGTTGTGTGAAGCCCCTTTTTATGTTTCTGACATGCTCCCCCACCCGCTTTTTTAAGGTTCTTGATGTTCTTCCAATATATTGTAGGCCACATGGGCACTCTATGAGATAAATCACGTTAGTGGAGGAGCATGTCAGAAACTGTTCAATGGAGAACTGTCTTCCGTTAGCAAAGGAGCTATATTTAGTGATGGGATATTTTTGGGTGGCAGACACCCTACATGGCTCACAATTTTTGCATCCATAAAAACCTGCCTTTTGTGTTAAAAAATTATGTATAGTTTTCTTTTTTTGTTGGGAGAAATAGCTTTTAGTTAACTTATTCTTCAGGTTCTGAGCTCCTCGAAAAATAAGTTTAGGTTTTTCTGGTATTAATTGTTTTAATGTTTCATCCTTTAACCCCTTAAGGACAGAGCCTTTGAAACATTTTTGCTCATTCTGGACAATGGCTATTTTAACATTTCTGAGCTGTTCGTGTTTAGCTGTAATCTTCTCATTTGTCATTTGTTGTACCCACAAAAATTATATATTGTTTTTATCAGCACAAGAAGGGCTTTCTTTAGATACCATAATTTTGATCATATCTTATAATATTATATAAAAAAATTAATAAAATATGTTGAAAAATAACAAAAAAAAATTAGTTTCTGACTTTTATTTGAAAAATGTTTGACTCATTTACAAATGTCAATGAAAAAACCTGCTAAATAGATTCTACTATTTCTCCTGAGTACAGGGATACCACCCATGCATAGGTGTGCCATGTTTTGGGGGGGCTAAAAGGCAACATTTGAGAGGTGCGCTTTTTGGTTTTCCAACTTGGAATTTTGATGTGCAGAAAACCTGTGCCCATGTCCCATTTGGGGCATTTCTGAAGCCAGCCTGTGTATCTTACCCCATCAAACCATATATTTTTGAAAACTAGACACCCTAGGGTATTTCAAATAGGAGTATTTTAACATTTTCCATGCACTAATTCTACCACCAGACTTTGTCAAACTTTTTGGTAGTACTTTTTTTGTGTGGTTTTTTTCACACACATTGTACTTCAGACATAAATTCACAGCTCCTGCTATAGGACACTGCCAAAAAACACTCCAATGTGTATTCAGCAACATCTCCCGAGTACAGGGATACCACCCATGCATAGGTTTGTCATGTTGTTGAGGGGCTAAAAGGCCACATTTGAGAGGTGCGCATTTTGGTTTTCCAACTTAGAATTTTGACTTGCAGACAACCTGCACCCATGTCCCATGTGGGACATTTCTGAAGCCAGCCTGTGTATTTTTACCCCATCAAACCATATATTTTTGAAAACTAGACACCCTAGGGTATTTCAAATGGTGGTATTTTAACACTTTCCATGCACTAATTGTACCACCAGCCTTTGTCAAACTTTTTGGTAGTACTTTTTTTTCACATACATTGTATTTCAGATATAAATTCACAGCTCCTGCTATGGGTCACGGCCAAAAAACACTCCAATGTGTATTCAGCAACATCTCCCGAGTACAGGGATACCACCCATGTATAGGTTTGTCATGTTGTTGGGGGGCTAAAAGGCCACAGTTGAGAGGTGCACTTTTTGGTTTTCCAACTTGGAATTTTGACTTGCAGACAACCTGCACCCATGTCCCATTTGGGACATTTCTGAAGCCAGCCTGTATATTTTTACCCCATCAAACCATATATTTTTGAAAACTAGACACCCTAGGGTATTTCAAATGGTGGTATTTTAACACTTTCCATGCACTAATTGTACCACCAGCCTTTGTCAAACTTTTTGGTAGTACTTTTTTTTCACATACATTGTATTTCAGATATAAATTCACAGCTCCTGCTATGGGTCACGGCCAAAAAACACTCCAATGTGTATTCAGCAACATCTCCCGAGTACAGGGATACCACCCATGTATAGGTTTGTCATGTTGTTGGGGGGCTAAAAGGCCACAGTTGAGAGGTGCACTTTTTGGTTTTCCAACTTGGAATTTTGACTTGCAGACAACCTGCACCCATGTCCCATTTGGGACATTTCTGAAGCCAGCCTGTATATTTTTACCCCATCAAACCATATATTTTTGAAAACTAGACACCCTAGGGTATTTCAAATGGTGGTATTTTAACACTTTCCATGCACTAATTGTACCACCAGCCTTTGTCAAACTTTTTGGTAGTACTTTTTTTTCACATACATTGTATTTCAGATATAAATTCACAGCTCCTGCTATGGGTCACGGCCAAAAAACACTCCAATGTGTATTCAGCAACATCTCCCGAGTACAGGGATACCACCCATGTATAGGTTTGTCATGTTGTTGGGGGGCTAAAAGGCCACAGTTGAGAGGTGCACTTTTTGGTTTTCCAACTTGGAATTTTGACTTGCAGACAACCTGCACCCATGTCCCATTTGGGACATTTCTGTAGCCAGCCTGTATATTTTTACCCCATCAAACCATATATTTTTGAAAACTAGACACCCTAGGGTATTTCAAATGGTGGTATTTTAACACTTTCCATGCACTAATTGTACCACCAGCCTTTGTCAAACTTTTTGGTAGTACTTTTTTTTCACATACATTGTATTTCAGATATAAATTCACAGCTCCTGCTATGGGTCACGGCCAAAAAACACTCCAATGTGTATTCAGCAACATCTCCCGAGTACAGGGATACCACCCATGTATAGGTTTGTCATGTTGTTGGGGGGCTAAAAGGCCACAGTTGAGAGGTGCACTTTTTGGTTTTCCAACTTGGAATTTTGACTTGCAGACAACCTGCACCCATGTCCCATTTGGGACATTTCTGAAGCCAGCCTGTATATTTTTACCCCATCAAACCATATATTTTTGAAAACTAGACACCCTAGGGTATTTCAAATGGTGGTATTTTAACACTTTCCATGCACTAATTGTACCACCAGCCTTTGTCAAACTTTTTGGTAGTACTTTTTTTTCACATACATTGTATTTCAGATATAAATTCACAGCTCCTGCTATGGGTCACGGCCAAAAAACACTCCAATGTGTATTCAGCAACATCTCCCGAGTACAGGGATACCACCCATGTATAGGTTTGTCATGTTGTTGGGGGGCTAAAAGGCCACAGTTGAGAGGTGCACTTTTTGGTTTTCCAACTTGGAATTTTGACTTGCAGACAACCTGCACCCATGTCCCATTTGGGACATTTCTGAAGCCAGCCTGTATATTTTTACCCCATCAAACCATATATTTTTGAAAACTAGACACCCTAGGGTATTTCAAATGGTGGTATTTTAACACTTTCCATGCACTAATTGTACCACCAGCCTTTGTCAAACTTTTTGGTAGTACTTTTTTTTCACATACATTGTATTTCAGATATAAATTCACAGCTCCTGCTATGGGTCACGGCCAAAAAACACTCCAATGTGTATTCAGCAACATCTCCCGAGTACAGGGATACCACCCATGTATAGGTTTGTCATGTTGTTGGGGGGCTAAAAGGCCACAGTTGAGAGGTGCACTTTTTGGTTTTCCAACTTGGAATTTTGACTTGCAGACAACCTGCACCCATGTCCCATTTGGGACATTTCTGTAGCCAGCCTGTATATTTTTACCCCATCAAACCATATATTTTTGAAAACTAGACACCCTAGGGTATTTCAAATGGTGGTATTTTAACACTTTCCATGCACTAATTGTACCACCAGCCTTTGTCAAACTTTTTGGTAGTACTTTTTTTTCACATACATTGTATTTCAGATATAAATTCACAGCTCCTGCTATGGGTCACGGCCAAAAAACACTCCAATGTGTATTCAGCAACATCTCCCGAGTACAGGGATACCACCCATGTATAGGTTTGTCATGTTGTTGGGGGGCTAAAAGGCCACAGTTGAGAGGTGCACTTTTTGGTTTTCCAACTTGGAATTTTGACTTGCAGACAACCTGCACCCATGTCCCATTTGGGACATTTCTGAAGCCAGCCTGTATATTTTTACCCCATCAAACCATATATTTGTGAAAACTAGACACCCTAGGGTATTTCAAATGGTGGTATTTTAACACTTTCCATGCACTAATTGTTCCACCAGCCTTTGTCAAACTTTTTGGTAGTACTTTTTTGTGTGTTTTTTTTCACATACATTGTATTTCAGATATAAATTCAAAGCTCCTGCTATGGGTCACGGCCAAAAAACACTCCAATGTGTATTCAGCAACATCTCCCGAGTACAGGGATACCACCCATGTATAGGTTTGTCATTTTGTTGGGGGGCTAAAAGGCCACAGTTGAGAGGTGCACTTTTTGGTTTTCCAACTTGGAATTTTGACTTGCAGACAACCTGCACCCATGTCCCATTTGGGACATTTCTGTAGCCAGCCTGTATATTTTTACCCCATCAAACCATATATTTTTGAAAACTAGACACCCTAGGGTATTTCAAATGGTGGTATTTTAACACTTTCTATGCACCAATTCTACCACCAGCCTTTGTCAATCTTTTGGATAGTAATTTTGTTTTTTTTCACACACATTGTACTTCAGCCATGAATTCTCAGATTTTGGTATGTGTCACTGCCAAACAACACCTCAATGTATGTTCAGCTACATCTCCTGAGTAGAGGGATACCACCCATGCATAGGTTTGTCACCTTGTTTGGGGGTTTAAAAGTCACATTTGGAATTTGTCCATTCTGGTTTTCCAAATTGGATTTTTGACTTGTCCTATTTGGGACATTTTTGAAGCCAGCCTGTGTATTTTACCCCATCAAACCATATATTTCTGAACATTAGACGCCCTAGGGTATTTCAAATGGTGGTATTTTTACACTTTCCATACACTAATTCTACCACCAGCCTTTGTCAATCTTTTGGGTAGTATTTATTTTTGTGTTGTTATTCCACACACACAGTATTTCAGGCATGTATTCTGAGATTTTGGTATATGTCACTGCCAAACAATACCCAAATTTGTGTTTTACAACATCTCCTGAGTTCAGGGATACCACCCATGCATAGGTTTGCCAGAATTTTTGGGAAGGTTCAGTCAAAATTATTGAACTTGGTAATTTGGTTTGAAATTGAGCGTATATGTTCCGATAGGGCTATCTTTAGTTTGGGGCCAATTGCATACCCCAATTTAGTTTGATTTTCAGATAGCTGTATATATTTGAAATGTTGACACCCCAAGGTATTGCATATGGGGTGTTTTGATGTCTTTGATGCAACCATGTTTGCAAAATCAGTTGTTGGAAGTGTTTGGTGGTCTTTTTTCAAAACAATATTTTACACATACATTGCATTTTGACTGTGATTTAGGAGAGCCTGTTCTAAGTTACTTCAAGAAAACACCCCAGTTTGTTTTCTGCCAGGCCTCCTGAGTACACCCATGCCCCCCATGCATAGGTTTGCCGGATTTTTAGGAAGGTTCAGTCACAATTATTGAACTTGGTCATTTGGTTTTAAATTGAGCGTATATGTTCTGATAGGCCTATCTTTAGTTTGGGGCCCATTGCATACCCCAATTTAGTTTGATTTTCAGAAAGCTGTATATATTTGAAATGTTGACATCCCAAGGTATTGCATATGGGGTGTTTTGATATCTTTGATGCAACCATGTTTGCAAAATCAGTTGTTGGAAGTGTTTGGTGGTCTTTTTTCAAAAAAATATTTTACACATACATTGCATTTTGACTGTGATTTAGGAGAGCCTGTTCTAAGTTACTTCAAGAAAACACCCCAGTTTGTTTTCTGCCAGGCATCCTGAGTACACCCATGCCCCCCATGCATAGGTTTGCCGGATTTTTGGGAAGGTTCAGTCACAATTATTGAACTTGGTCATTTGGTTTTAAATTGAGCGTATATGTTCTGATAGGCCTATCTTTAGTTTGGGGCCCATTGCATACCCCAATTTAGTTTGATTTTCAGAAAGCTGTATATATTTGAAATGTTGACACCCCAAGGTATTGCATATGGGGTGTTTTGATGTCTTTGATGCAACCATGTTTGCAAAATCAGTTGTTGGAAGTGTTTGGTGGTCTTTTTTCAAAAAAATATTTTACACATACATTGCATTTTGACTGTGATTTAGGAGAGCCTGTTCTAAGTTACTTCAAGAAAACACCCCAGTTTGTTTTCTGCCAGGCCTCCTGAGTACACCCATGCCCCCCATGCATAGGTTTGCCGGATTTTTGGGAAGGTTCAGTCACAATTATTGAACTTGGTCATTTGGTTTTAAATTGAGCGTATATGTTCTGATAGGCCTATCTTTAGTTTGGGGCCCATTGCATACCCCAATTTAGTTTGATTTTCAGAAAGCTGTATATATTTGAAATGTTGACACCCCAAGGTATTGCATATGGGGTGTTTTGATGTCTTTGATGCAACCATGTTTGCAAAATCAGTTGTTGGAAGTGTTTGGTGGTCTTTTTTCAAAACAATATTTTACACATACATTGCATTTTGACTGTGATTTAGGAGAGCCTGTTCTAAGTTACTTCAAGAAAACACCCCAGTTTGTTTTCTGCCAGGCCTCCTGAGTACATCCATGCCCCCCATGCATAGGTTTGCCAGGATTTTTGGGAAGGTTCAGTCAGTTGTAAGATGTGGTAATTTGGATTGAAATTGAGAGTGTTTATAAAATTTGAAACTCTAGAGCAGTACACATAAAAACTAAAAATCTGGAGCAGTAAAACTTAAAAATATAAAAGGCAGAAAAATAAAGGACTAAAAAAAATTAAAAATGGGCAACTGTGTGGTACACTTTGAAGCAGGTACCGATGCAGAGTCCTGGCTTCCCAGTGCAGTCAGGACAATAAAAGGTTGTATCCGTTCTTTGTCCCCTGCTATAACAGACTCTGCATCTTTTCTGGGGGTTCTGCTTCTTGTCAGTTGGGGGAATTTTAAAAATAAAATGGGTAGCCCCAAGTCTGTTTCCCCCAATCACCGCCCGGGGACCAGGTGCATCTTGGTATAAGATCCCCGAAATTATCTGAAGCTGAAACTGTAAAAATGACAGCTTAATTCCGGGGTTTGCTGTTTTGTGCAACACAAACGCATTGTAGGTCGCAACTTGTAGCAGGTAAATTGCGACCTTCTTATACCATGCCTTCGTCTTCCTCATAATAAGATAGGGCTGTAGGAGTTGATCTGACAGATCAACTCCACCCATATACCTATTATAGGCCCTGATGCACACTGGCTTTTGGATGACCTCAGCTCTGCCACGGACTGCAACCTGCACAGTCCTCTCATCATGGATGGTGCTGAGCATGCACACATCCTTTTTATCCCTGAATTTTAATGCCAAGAGCTCTTCTTGGCGCAGAGCTGAGGTCTCCCCCCTTTGTAGCCGGGTACGTACCAATTGCTGTGGGAACCCTTTGCGGTTAGAACGAATAGTACCGCAAGCCACTGTTTCAAAACAATAAAGCAACTTGAACAGTGGTACACTTGTATAAAAATTATCAACATACAAGTGGTACCCCTTGTTCATAAGGGGTAGGAGAAGGTCCCACACAATCTTGGTACTTGCTCCCAGATGTTCTGGGCAGCCTGGAGGGTCAAGATGGCTATCTTTTCCCTCATATACCCGGAAGGCCTGAGTGTACCCACTCTCGCTCTCGCAGAGCTTATACACCTTCACTCCATATCTGGAGCGCTTGGAAGGGATATATTGCTTGAATCTCAACCTTCCCTTGTACTTCATCAGAGATTCATCCACGCATATATCCCTTTTAGGTGTATAAGCCTCTGCAAACCTGGCAGAGAGGTGGGTAATCAGGGGGCGGATTTTAAATAGCCTGTCAAACTGGGGGTGCTCTCTAGGGTGACACAGGCTATTATCATTGAAATGCATGAAATGAAGAAGCATTTCATACCGCTGCCTGCCCATAGACTGGGCGTAAATGGGGGTACTGCAGATGGGGCTTGTGCTCCAGTAGGAGCGAATGGAGGGTTTCTTTATAATACCCATCAACATTGTTAGTGCCCAGAATTTTAGAAATTCTGGCACGTCAATGGGGACCCATTGCTGCCTTCCCAAAAATGAAGTTGGGTGAGCAGCGTGGAACTGCTGGGCATATAGATTAGACTGGGAGACAATCTCCCCCAGTATATCATCCCCCAGAAAAATTTGGACAAACTGGAGGGGAGTAAATCCTGTAACATCAGTACTGATGCCAGGAACTGGGGTAAAAGGAGGGATAGTTGGCCTATAGCGATTAGGCACTATCCACTCCTCAGCAGCACTGCCATCCGGAGTCTCACGACTCCTTGTGGCAGGGGGCCCAGCAGCCACTGATACATCACTAGAAGATGTATCGGTAAACTGACCAGGGTCAAAATCTGACCCTGTGTCAGTGGCCTCAGAATCTGAGGCGAGGATGGCATAAGCCTCCTCAGCGCTGTACATGCGCTCAGACATAATAATATAAATGTATTAAAATTTTACTTTACGTGGCCCCCTAGCGGGTTCAATTGCCCCTAGCGGGTTTCAAAAAAAAAATATACAGACAGCAAAAAAGTACTGCTGCAAGCCGGATCAATGAAAAGCAATGATCTACGGCAAAGAAGAGGTTAATAGCACTGTAATAAATACAGTAAAAAAATATTAACCTCTAAAAAAAACTGCACAGACAGCAAAAATGTGCTGGTGTGCAAGATCACTATTTTACACAGTGATCAAAAAGCAGGGAAGGGGTTAAACACAGGGAATGGCTTTGAAAAAAGCCTTTGGGTCTCACAATTTATTAAAATATAGAAAATAACTAATATAACTGACTATAACAATACTGATCTGTCTCTCTCCCTCACCAGAACGCAAGTGAGGAGAGGGAGGCAGATCTAACACTGTCAAAGGCAATATTTGTAAATATTGCCTTTGACAACGAATGGCAAGTGCTCATCTGAGCACTTGCCATTCTAATCGGCACCCTGATAGGGTCTGCCGAGTGAAGCCCCCCCCCTCTGATGCAACGGAAGTGACATTACGTCACTTCCGTTGCCGGCTCCAGCAGAAGGGCAGCGCCATCTTTACAGCAGCGCTGCCCTTCCATCGTGAGGATGTGGCCGCTCATCGGAGCGGCCACGAAGATCACACCAACGATTTTAAGGTGTTGCTGAATGCCTACACGGCCAGGCATTTCAGCAACACCTTTTGATCTTAGGAAGCGAACGCTGTTCGCTTCCTAAGATCGTTTGTGCAGGCGGCGCCGCCATATTTAATATGGCGGATACGATCACCTCGTGGGGTGATCGTACGGCGCCCCTGCACATTTGAACAGTGTGGCACAAAGCCTCTACATAGAGGCTTTGTGCCAACACTGAAAGAGCAAAGAAAGCGACTCTAGATCGCTTTCTTTGCTTGATTTAGTCCATGACGTGCCAGGCACGTCACATGTCGGCAAGTCCTCATTTTGCCGTGACGTGCCTGGCACGTCATCTGTCGTTAAGGGGTTAAAAGGACATTCCAATGTTTATTAACTATTTTCCTAATATCTGTAGATTTGTTGTTAAAATCAAATACCAAAGGTATTTGATGTATTGCATTTGTATCTTCTAGATTATTTTTTGGCTGTAAAAGAGTTTTTCTATCCATAGTTTCTATATCTTTAATGGTTTTGTGTAAAGCTATTGAATCATATCCTTTTTCTTCAAATCTGTTTTTAAGTATGTTTGACTGTTGTTGATACATTTCCACGTCTGTACAGTTTCTTCTTAACCTCATACATTGGCTTCACACAACACTCTCTCTCCAAACATTTTTTGGAGAAACATAACAAAGACCCAAGAGGTATGAAATTTTGGGCAATAGATAAAGTGCAAAGATATTGGAGAGGTGGAGATAATATAAAAGAAATGGGGAAAAGTGAAATGAGATGGGTATTTGAAGTAGACACCCTGCAACCTAGGGGCCACAATGCAGAATTTGATTTGTTTAATTTTCTATAGGAAATTCTTTTATGATTAGTTCTATTTATTTTCCCTATATGCCAGGATATATGTATATGTATACTTCTCAGACATGGAAGAATTTTTTATAGAAAAATTTTTTTTATACATTTGTTTATATATTTCTGGACTTTTTTGTAAGTATATAAGCCTAAACAGGTTTTTTATATACGTTTTTTATATGTATTTAGTGTGTGCAATAATATAATATCATATATGTTTGTTTATGTCTGTTTTTTTAAAAATTTAAAAATAAAAAAACACTTTTTAACATACAAACGTTTTTTATTAAAATATAAACATTTTTCTATATACAGATATATATACATATTTTTCACTAGCATTTGCCCTATTCTTTGGAACACACTAGTTCCTTTCTTAAACATATATACAAGCATATATGAATGTTAGACATCGCTACCATCAAATTGTAATATAATACAGAGTTGCTGCTGGGATACATTTGCTAAAACATTGTCCTTTGTTCTCATATCCCCCATGGTGCATTATTCCTACTGAGCTGCTAAACTTCGTAAGAATTGCGAAGTTAGACAGATCTCAGTAAAGCAAGTCTCGCGAGAACAACTAAACCACATGAGGCGACGGAGTCGCGATGACGTCACCACAGGAGGAACCCGGAAGTGCACACACGCGCGAAGATCACAGCATTTAAAAGGACCTAAGAGCAGTATGGTAGGCACACGCCAGGAGGAAGCCCAAATAGCGGCGAAACGCGTAGCGTGCCTACCTATACTGCCACTTTTCGATTTTATATTGTCAATTTGTAAACTCCTTCTGGATCTGCCTTTTGTTGGACTGGTCTTTTGGATTTTGTCCCCCATTTGGATTTTTTGCTGGCACAGAAGGAACATCTGACATCTACAACTATATATGTAAGATGCTATTGTATTTTATTAAATTTCTACCTTTTACTATCTAATATACCATCTCTTCATCTTGTTTCATTGCCTGGGAACGTGAGATTGAGAAGAGAGGAGATATCTCTACAAGAGATAGATGAGCCATCTTTTTCTACACTGTTTGTGAGTGCAATTACCCACACTGCAACAGCACTGTTTACATTTACTGTATTACACTATGTCTATTTGTCTTTTTCTGTCCCCTTATATATATATTGGGAGACACTGAAGACCTCCATTATACTGCACTGAACCAACAGTTTTTTCAGGCAAATATTACATTTTCTCCTATATAATTTTATACACTGTCTGGTGGATTTTACTTAGCGCACCAATCACACCGATTTGTTTGGGTTATATGTTTTGTTTTTTGCACGTGTGTCTTCAGAGGAACACATAGATTGGTGCTGCTTTGTTGCAGTTTAAAGCGCCAAGATTTATCCTTTCTGTCTGATTTTTGTGTTTTTCTCTGTTTATATCTAAGGCTGCTATAACTAACCACCTTTTTTAAATACAATATGTCTCTATTTGAGTATCGGAAAAATATCCTCTCTCATGTAGAGGAAGCATTTATGACAGACAAACTTCCCTGCAATAGTTATGAAGACACAAATCTAAACCATATTTTTCTAGAATTAGAGAAACATTTGATAAAAGAAACAAAAATAAAATGGGAAATAGTTACCCTTACAAAGTATCTAGAAGAAAGTATTACACCAAGAGGCCTAAGGCTCTTTAAAAATCCTACCTTTGACTCAGAGGATGATAACTTTATCCTGGAGTGGAATACCACTCTAGAAAAATGTACACGCCACTTAATGCAAATTATAATTGAACAAAGGGAAAAAAATCTCTCTATTCTAGATAAAGAGATAAACAGACTCCAAACCTGCCTAGATCCATTTATAGAGTTAGAAGAATATAAAAATTACACCATAAGCACTATAAAAAAACTTGAGAAACTAGAGGCAGAGACAAAACAAATAAAAATAAAAAAATATTTAAGAGATAAGGAGGATTACAGATTAAACACAGTTAGACAACCGACAGACTATCGAAATAAAAAGGGTTATAAGGAAAAAAAAAGAACTGATCCTATTACCAATCAATATCCCTCTTATCAACAAAAGAAAATTAGAGAAGGTTCAACATTCTCGCACCAATACACTCGTCACAAAGATCTAGAATACAACAGCTCTAAAAATAATTTAGCTGTAGTAAACACCCAAGAACACTTTGATACACCACCTGCGGACAATATCCAAAATAGATTAATAAGGATAAGTGAAAACACTAATAAACACAATTTTTCTGATTCACAAATTCGAAACACTAATTTTAAAAAAAATGGGGCTCTAGAGTCCAATCAATTTCACGTTCTGTCCCAATTGGGAGACACATCACCCATCTTAGATAATAAATATAGATTACTTAGACCACTACCACAAGAATATAATAAAAGAAGTAAAAACTATAATACATCTGAACCTCATTTTTTAGATCAAGATCAAAGATCACAAAGAATTCCCCCAAAACCACAAAGAAATCCAAAAAGAAAGTCATTCTTTCAGGGAGAGGAAACCGAGGGGGCAAGTTGGCACAGAAGAGGAAGAATAGAAATGTGAAAAAAGCAATAACAACAGTAACCCCTTCCTCTTCTGGCATTTTTAACTTGTCTCAAAAAATCCTCTCCCAAGAGAAACTGTTGATACTGAGTAAAGGGCTTAAATTTGCCCCTACAAAAAAATTCAACACCTTTGCAGCTTTTATCGATATAAACAAATTCGTGAGGCAGGCAACTTTGAAGAGATTTTATTCTCTAAAACTTAGTACTGAAAATGAAAAAATCCAAGCAGAGAATGAGAATCAAATCATCACCTCCAATTTAAAAAATAAATCTAAATTTTACCCGACTACATATAAATCGGGTGCATTGGAGGTATTTGAGAAACTAGTAACAGATGATCTCAAAAAAATTAAACACACAAAGTATGACAAAAATAATTTTACAAAAAAAGAATTGAGAACCCTGAAAGAATTACAAACTGATGAGGAAATAGTCATAAAACCAGCAGACAAGGGGGGAGGAATCGTCATTCTATCTCGAGAACAATATAGAAACGAGGCTTATAAACATCTAAAAGATCAGAAAGTCTACTGCTCTCTTAAAGAAAATCCGACCAACCAATATAAAAAAATACTAACAGCCTTTTTGGATAAAGGAAAAATTAATCAGTTCATCACTAAAAAAGAGGCCGACTATATAAATATTCTACATCCAAAAATCCCAACTATATATTTTCTCCCAAAAATACACAAAAATCCAATAGAACCACCAGGAAGACCAATAGTGTCTGGAATAGGATCCATCATGTCGAACCTGTCAGAATATCTAGACATGGTATTACAGCCCTATGTAAAAAAACAAAGATCCTATCTAAAAGACTCTATAAGTCTAATAAAAATATTAGAGACCATTGAATGGCAAGATGATTATCTTCTAGTCTCTAGCGATGTGTCCTCTCTATACACCATCATAGAGCATGCCCAAGGATACCAAGCTGTCAGAAATACTCTAACAAATAGCGAAATGACACCCGCACAAATAGAATATATCCTCGAAGGATTAAAAATCATCCTAGAACACAATTTCTTTTGGTTCGAAGAAAATTTCTATCTTCAAAAAACAGGAACAGCCATGGGGACAAAAGTTGCCCCAAGTTACGCTAATATTTTTATGGGAGATTGGGAAGAGCTCTCTGTGTGGAACCAACACAGCTGGGAAACAAATATAGTTGTCTATAAAAGATATATAGACGACCTCTTTTTTATCTGGAAGGGTGATCAAGACAGTCTAGATATTTTTCTTGCCTCCCTCAATAAAAATGACAAAAATATTATTTTAAACACGGTGTACAGTAAAACAGACATTCAATATTTAGACCTAATGGTGTTTGTAGAAAATGGTTCTCTTAAAACAAAAACCTTTTTTAAAAAAGTAGACACAAATGGGTTTATAAATTTTGACAGCTGCCATTATCCACCATGGCTTAAAGGGATACCCAAGAGCCAATGTATGAGGTTAAGAAGAAACTGTACAGACGTGGAAATGTATCAACAACAGTCAAACATACTTAAAAACAGATTTGAAGAAAAAGGATATGATTCAATAGCTTTACACAAAACCATTAAAGATATAGAAACTATGGATAGAAAAACTCTTTTACAGCCAAAAAATAATCTAGAAGATACAAATGCAATACATCAAATACCTTTGGTATTTGATTTTAACAACAAATCTACAGATATTAGGAAAATAGTTAATAAACATTGGAATGTCCTTTTAAAGGATGAAACATTAAAACAATTAATACCAGAAAAACCTAAACTTATTTTTCGAGGAGCTCAGAACCTGAAGAATAAGTTAACTAAAAGCTATTTCTCCCAACAAAAAAAGAAAACTATACATAATTTTTTAACACAAAAGGCAGGTTTTTATGGATGCAAAAATTGTGAGCCATGTAGGGTGTCTGCCACCCAAAAATATCCCATCACTAAATATAGCTCCTTTGCTAACGGAAGACAGTTCTCCATTGAACAGTTTCTGACATGCTCCTCCACTAACGTGATTTATCTCATAGAGTGCCCATGTGGCCTACAATATATTGGAAGAACATCAAGAACCTTAAAAAAGCGGGTGGGGGAGCATGTCAGAAACATAAAAAGGGGCTTCACACAACACTCTCTCTCCAAACATTTTTTGGAGAAACATAACAAAGACCCAAGAGGTATGAAATTTTGGGCAATAGATAAAGTGCAAAGATATTGGAGAGGTGGAGATAATATAAAAGAAATGGGGAAAAGTGAAATGAGATGGGTATTTGAAGTAGACACCCTGCAACCTAGGGGCCACAATGCAGAATTTGATTTGTTTAATTTTCTATAGGAAATTCTTTTATGATTAGTTCTATTTATTTTCCCTATATGCCAGGATATATGTATATGTATACTTCTCAGACATGGAAGAATTTTTTATAGAAAAATTTTTTTTATACATTTGTTTATATATTTCTGGACTTTTTTGTAAG
>CM069860.1:45108757-45136257 GCA_036172795.1 Pelodytes ibericus
ATCTCATCATGATATCATCATCATTATATCATCATCATCATCATCATCATCATCATCTCATTATGATATCATCATCGTGATATCATCATCATCATCTCATCATGATATCATCATCATCATCATCATCATCATCATCATCTCATCATGATATCATCATCTCATCATGATATCATCATCTCATCATGATATCATCATCATTATATCATCATCATCATCATCATCATCATCATCATCATCTCATTATGATATCATCATCGTGATATCATCATCATCATCTCATCGTGATATCATCATCATCATCATCATCATCATCATCATCATCATCTCATCATGATATCATCATCTCATCATGATATCATCATCATGATATCATCATCATCATCTCATCATGATATCATCATCATGATATCATCATCATCATCATCATCATCATCATCATACTCATCATCTCATCATGATATCATCATCATTATATCATCATTATCAACATCATCATCATCATCATCTCATCATGATATCATCATCATGATATCATCATCATCATCATCATCATCATCATCTCATCATGATGTCATCATCATCATCATCATCTCATCATGATATCATCATCATGATATCATCATCATCATCTCATCATGATATCATCATCATCATCTCATCATGATATCATCATCATCATCATCTCATCATGATATCATCATCATCATCATCTCATCATGATGTCATCATCATCATCATCATCTCATCATCATCATCTCATCATGATATCATCATCATTATCTCATCATGATATCATCATCATCATATCATCATCATCATCTCATCATGATATCATCATCATGATATCATCATCATCATCTCATCATGATATCATCATCATCATCATCATCATTTCATCATGATATCATCATCATCATCTCATCATGATATCATCATCATTATATCATCATCATTATCATCATCATCATCATCATCTCATTATGATATCATCATCATGATATCATCATCATCATCATCATCATCATTTCATCATGATATCATCATCATCATCATCTCATCATGATATCATCATCATTATATCATCATCATCATCATCATCATCATCTCATTATGATATCATCATCATGATATCATCATCATCATCTCATCATGATATCATCATCATCATCATCATCATCATCATCATCTCATCATGATATCATCATCTCATCATGATATCATCATCATGATATCATCATCATCATCTCATCATGATATCATCATCATGATATCATCATCATCATCATCATCATCATCATCTCATCATGATATCATCATCATTATATCATCATTATCAACATCATCATCATCATCATCATCATCATCATCATCATCATCATCATCATGATATCATCATCATCATCATCATCATCTCATCATGATGTCATCATCATCATCATCATCATCATCTCATCATGATATCATCATCATGATATCATCATCATCATCTCATCATGATATCATCATCATCATCTCATCATGATATCATCATCATCATCTCATCATGATATCATCATCATCATCATCTCATCATGATGTCATCATCATCATCATCATCATCTCATCATCATCATCTCATCATGATATCATCATCATTATCTCATCATGATATCATCATCATCATATCATCATCATCATCTCATCATGATATCATCATCATGATATCATGATCATCATCTCATCATGATATCATCATCATCATCATCATTTCATCATGATATCATCATCATCTCATCATGATATCATCATCATTATATCATCATCATTATCATCATCATCATCATCATCTCATTATGATATCATCATCATGATATCATCATCATCATCATCATCATTTCATCATGATATAATCATCATCATCATCATCTCATCATGATATCATCATCATTATATCATCATCATCATCATCATCATCATCATCATCATCTCATTATGATATCATCATCATGATATCATCATCATCATCTCATCATGATATCATCATCATCATCATCATCATCATCATCATCTCATCATGATATCATCATCTCATCATGATATCATCATCATGATATCATCATCATCATCTCATCATGATATCATCATCATCATTATCATCTCATCGTGATATCATCATCATCTCATCATGATATCATCATCATGATCATCTCATCATGATATCATCATGATCATCTCATCATGATATCATCATCATGATATCATCATCATCATCTCATTATGATATCATCATCATCATCTCATTATGATATCATCATCATCTCATCATGTTATCGATATCATCATCATCTCATCATGATATCATCATCATGATCATCTCATCATGATATCATCATGATCATCTCATCATGATATCATCATCATGATATCATCATCATCATCTCATTATGATATCATCATCATCTCATCATGATATCATCATCATCATCATCTCATCATGATATCATCATCATCATTATCATCTCATCGTGATATCATCATCATGATATCATCATCATCATCTCATCATGATATCATCATCATCATCTCATCATGATATCATCATCATCATCTCATCATGATATCATCATAATCATCATCTCATCATGATATCATCATCATGATATCATCATCTCATCATCATCATCTCATCATGATATCATCATCATTATCTCATCATGATATCATCATCATATCATCATCATCATCTCATCATGATATCATCATCATCATCTCATCATGATACCATCATCATCATCATCATCTCAGCATGATATCATCATCATCATCATCTCATCATATCATCATCATGATATCATCATCATCATCTCATCATGATATCATCATCATCATCTCATCATGATATCATCATCATCATCTCATCATGATATCATCATCATGATATCAGCATCATCATTATCATTATCATCTCATCATGATATCATCATCATGATATCATCATCATCATCATCATCATCATCATCATCTCATCATGATATCATCATCATCATCATCTCATCATGATATCATCATCATCATCTCATCATGATATCATCATCATGATATCAGCATCATCATTATCATTATCATCTCATCATCATCATCTCATCATGATATCATCATCATTATATCATCATCATCTTCATCATCATCATCATCATCATCATCATCATCATCATCATCATCTCATCATGATATCATCATCATGATATCATCATCATCATCATCATCATCATCATCTCATCATGATATCATCATCATCATCATCTCATTATGATATCATCATCTCATCATGATATCATCATCATGATATCATCATCATCATCTCATCATGATATCATCATCATCATCATCATGATATCAACATCATCATCATCTCATCATGATATCATCATCATGATATCATCATCATCATCTCATCATGATATCATCATCATCATTTCATCATCATCATCTCATCATGATATCATCATCATCTCATCATGATGTCATCATCATCATCATCATCATCATCATCTCATCATGATATCATCATCTCATCATGATATCATCATCATCATCATCATCATCTCATCATATTATCATCATCATGATCATCTCATCATGATATCATCATCATTATCATCTCATCATGATATCATCATTATCATCTCATCATGATATCATCATCATGATATCATCATCATCATCATCATCTCATCATGATATCATCATCATCATTATCATCTCATCGTGATATCATCATCATCTCATCATGATATCATCATGATCATCTCATCATGATATCATCATGATCATCTCATCATGATATCATCATCATGATATCATCATCATCATCTCATTATGATAGCATCATCATCTCATCATGATATCATCATCATCATCATCTCATCATGATATCATCATCATCATTATCATCTCATCGTGATATCATCATCATCATCTCATCATGATATCATCATCATGATCATCTCATCATGATATCATCATCATGATATCATCATCATCATCTCATCATGATACCATCATCATCATCATCTCAGCATGATATCATCATCATCATCATCTCATCATATCATCATCATGATATTATCATCATCATCATCTCATCATGATATCATCATCATCATCTCATCATGATATCATCATCATCATCATCATCATCATCATCTCATCATGATATCATCATCATCTCATCATCATCATCATCATCATCATCATCTCATCATGATATCATCATCATTATATCATCATCATCATCATCATGATATCATCATCTCATCATGATATCATCATCATCATTATCATCTCATCATGATATCATCATCTCATCATGATATCATCATCTCATCATTATATCATCATCATCAACATCATCATCATCATCATCATCATCTCATCATGATATCATCATCATGATATTTTCATCATCATCATCATCATCATCATCTCTTCATGATATCCTCATCATCATCTCATCATGATATCATCATCATCATCATCATCTCATCATGATATCATCATCATGATATCATCATCATCATCATCATCATCATCATCATCATCTCATCATGATATCATCATCATCATCATCATCATCATCATCATCATCATCTCATCATGATATCATCATCTCATCATGATATCATCATCTCATCATGATATCATCATCATCATCATCATCATCTCATTATGATATCATCATCATGATATCATCATCATCATCATCATCTCATCATGATATCATCATCATCATCATCATCTCATCATGATATCATCATCATTATATCATCATCATCATCTCATTATGATATCATCATCATCATTATCATCTCATCATGATATCGTCATCTCATCATGATATCATCATCATCATCATTATATCATCATCTCATCATGATATCATCATCTCATCATGATATCATCATCATGATATCATCATCATCATCTCATCATGATATCATCATCATGATATCATCATCATCATCATCATCATCATCTCATCATGCTATCATCATCATTATATCATCATCATCATCATCATCATCATCATCATCATCATCATCATCATCATCATCATTATCATCTCATCATGATATCATCATCTCATCATGATATCATCATCTCATCATGATATCATCATCATCATCATCATCATCATCATCTCATCATGATATCATCATCATGATATCATCATCATCATCATCATCATCATCATCATCATCATCTCATGAAGATATCATCATCGTCATCATCATCATTTCATCATCATCATCATCATCATCATCATCATCATCATCATCATCATCATCATCATCATCATCTCATTATGATATCATCATCATGATATCATCATCATCATCATCATCTCATCATGATATCATCATCATCATCATCATCATCTCATCATGATATCATCATCTCATCATGATATCATCATCATGATATCATCATCATCATCTCATCATGATATCATCATCATCATCATCATGATATCATCATCATCATCATCTCATCATGATATCATCATCATGATATCATCATCATCATCATCATCTCATCATGATATCATCATCATCATCTCATCATCATCATCTCATCATGATACCATCATATTCATCATCTCATCATGATATCATCATCATCTCATCATGATGTCATCATCATCACCATCATCATCATCATCATCATCATCTCATCATGATATCATCATCTCATCATGATATCATCATCTCATCATGATATCATCATCATCATCATCATCATCTCATTATGATATCATCATCATGATATCATCATCATCATCATCATCATCTCATCATGATATCATCATCATCATCATCTCATCATGATATCATCATCATTATATCATCATCATCATCTCATTATGATATCATCATCATCATTATCATCTCATCATGATATCGTCATCTCATCATGATATCATCATCATCATCATTATATCATCATCTCATCATGATATCATCATCTCATCATGATATCATCATCATGATATCATCATCATCATCTCATCATGATATCATCATCATGATATCATCATCATCATCATCATCATCATCTCATCATGCTATCATCATCATTATATCATCATCATCATCATCATCATCATCATCATCATCATCATCATCATCATTATCATCTCATCATGATATCATCATCTCATCATGATATCATCATCTCATCATGATATCATCATCATCATCATCATCATCATCTCATCATGATATCATCATCATGATATCATCATCATCATCATCATCATCATCATCATCATCATCATCTCATGAAGATATCATCATCGTCATCATCATCATTTCATCATCATCATCATCATCATCATCATCATCATCATCATCATCATCATCATCTCATTATGATATCATCATCATGATATCATCATCATCATCATCATCTCATCATGATATCATCATCATCATCATCATCATCTCATCATGATATCATCATCTCATCATGATATCATCATCATGATATCATCATCATCATCTCATCATGATATCATCATCATCATCATCATGATATCATCATCATCATCATCTCATCATGATATCATCATCATGATATCATCATCATCATCATCATCTCATCATGATATCATCATCATCATCTCATCATCATCATGATATCATCATCATCATCATCTCATCATGATATCATCATCATGATATCATCATCATCATCATCATCTCATCATGATATCATCATCATCATCTCATCATCATCATCTCATCATGATACCATCATATTCATCATCTCATCATGATATCATCATCATCTCATCATGATGTCATCATCATCACCATCATCATCATCATCATCTCATCATGATATCATCATCTCATCATGATATCATCATCATCATCATCTCATCATTTTATCATCATCATGATCATCTCATCATGATATCATCATCATTATCATCTCATCATGATATCATCATTATCATCTCATCATGATATCATCATCATGATATCATCATCATCATAATCTCATCATGATATCATCATCATCATTATCATCTCATCGTGATATCATCATCATCATCATCTGATCATGATATCATCATCATGATCATCTCATCATGATATCATCATCATGATCATCTCATCATGATATCATCATCATGATATCATCATCATCTCATTATGATATCATCATCATCTCATCATGATATCATCATCATCTCATCATGATATCATCATCATGATATCATCATCATCATCATCATCTCATCATGATATCATCATTATCATCTCATCGTGATATCATCATCATCATCATCATCTCATCATGATATCATCATCATGATATCATCATCATGATATCATCATCATCATCATCATCATCTCATCATGATATCATCATCATCATCATCATCATCATCATCATCTCATGATGATATCATCATCATCATCATCATCTCATCATGATATCATCATCATGATATCATCATCATCATCATCATCATCATCTCATCATGATATCATCATCATGATATCATCATCATCATCATCATCATCATCATCATCATCATCATCATCATCATTTCATCATCATCATCATCATCATCATCATCATCTCATGATGATATCATCATCATCATCATCATTTCATCATCATCATCATCATCATCATCATCATCATCATCATCATCTCATTATGATATCATCATCATGATATCATCATCATCATCATCTCATCATGATATCATCATCATCATCATCATCATCTCATCATGATATCATCATCTCATCATGATATCATCATCATGATATCATCATCATGATATCATCATCATCATCTCATCATGCTATCATCATCATCATCATCATGATATCATCATCATCTCATCATGATATCATCATCATGATATCATCATCATCATCATCATCATCTCATCATGATATCATCATCATCATCTCATCATCATCATCTCATCATGATACCATCATATTCATCATCTCATCATGATATCATCATCATCTCATCATGATGTCATCATCATCACCATCATCATCATCATCATCTCATCATGATATCATCATCTCATCATGATATCATCATCATCATCATCTCATCATTTTATCATCATCATGATCATCTCATCATGATATCATCATCATTATCATCTCATCATGATATCATCATTATCATCTCATCATGATATCATCATCATGATATCATCATCATCATAATCTCATCATGATATCATCATCATCATTATCATCTCATCGTGATATCATCATCATCATCATCTGATCATGATATCATCATCATGATCATCTCATCATGATATCATCATCATGATCATCTCATCATGATATCATCATCATGATATCATCATCATCTCATTATGATATCATCATCATCTCATCATGATATCATCATCATCTCATCATGATATCATCATCATGATATCATCATCATCATCATCATCTCATCATGATATCATCATTATCATCTCATCGTGATATCATCATCATCATCATCATCTCATCATGATATCATCATCATGATATCATCATCATGATATCATCATCATCATCATCATCATCTCATCATGATATCATCATCATGATATCATCATCATCATCATCATCATCATCTCATCATGATATCATCATCATCATCATCATCATCATCATCATCATCATCTCATGATATCATCATCATCATCATCATCATCATCTCATCATGATATCATCATCATGATATCATCATCATCATCATCATCATCATCATCATCATCATCATCATCATCATTTCATCATCATCATCATCATCATCATCATCATCATCTCATGATGATATCATCATCATCATCATCATTTCATCATCATCATCATCATCATCATCATCATCATCATCATCTCATTATGATATCATCATCATGATATCATCATCATCATCATCTCATCATGATATCATCATCATCATCATCATCATCTCATCATGATATCATCATCTCATCATGATATCATCATCATGATATCATCATCATGATATCATCATCATCATCTCATCATGCTATCATCATCATCATCATCATGATATCATCATCATCTCATCATGATATCATCATCATGATATCATCATCATCATCATCATCTCATCATGATATCATCATCATCATCTCATCATCATCATCTCATCATGATATCATCATCTCATCATGATATCATCATCATCATCATCATCATCTCATCATTTTATCATCATCATGATCATCTCATCATGATATCATCATCATTATCATCTCATCATGATATCATCATTATCATCTCATCATGATATCATCATCATGATATCATCATCATCATCATCTCATCATGATATCATCATCATCATTATCATCTCATCGTGATATCATCATCATCATCATCTGATCATGATATCATCATCATGATCATCTCATCATGATATCATCATCATCTCATCATGATATCATCATCATGATATCATCATCATGATATCATCATCATCATCATCTCATCATGATATCATCATCATCATTATCATCTCATCGTGATATCATCATCATCATCATCATCTCATCATGATATCATCATCATGATATCATCATCATCATCTCATCATGATACCATCATCATCATCATCTCAGCATGATATCATCATCATCTCATCATATCATCATCATGATATCATCATCATCATCATCATCATCTCATCATGATATCATCATCATAATCTCATCATGATATCATCATCATGATATCAGCATCATCATTATCATCATCATCTCATCATGATATCATCATCATGATATCATCATCATCATCTCATCATGATATCATCATCATCTCATCATCATCATCATCATCATCTCATCATGATATCATCATCATTATATCATCATCATCATCATCATCTCATCATGATATCATCATCATGATATCATCATCATCATCATCATCTCATCATGATATCATCATCATGATATCATCATCATGATATCATCATCATCTCATCATGATATCATCATCATGATATCATCATCATGATATCATCATCATGATATCATCATCATGATATCATCATCATCTCATCATGATATCATCATCTCATCATCATCATCATCATCTCATCATCATCATCTCATCATGATATCATCATCATGATATCATCATCATGATATCATCATCATCAACATCTCATCATGATATCATCATCATGATATCATCATCATGATATCATCATCATCGTCTCATCATGATATCATCACCATCATCATCTCATCATGATATCATCATCATTATGATATCATCATGATATCATCATCATCATCTCATCATGATATCAACATCATGATATCATCATTATCATCATCATCTCATCATGATATCATCATCATCTCATCATGATATCATCATCTCATCATCATCATCATCATCTCATCATGATATCATCATCATCATCTCATCATGATATCATCATCATGATATCATCATCATCGTCTCATCATGATATCAGCATCATCATCATCTCATCAATATATCATCATCATGATCATTTCATCATGATATCATCATCATGATATCATCATCATGATATCATCATCTCATCATCATCATCATCATCATCATCATCATCTCATCATGATATCATCATCATCATCATCATCATCATCATCATCTCATCATGATATCATCATCATAATATCATCATCATGATATCATCATCATCTCATCATGATATCATCATCATCATCATCTCATCATGATATCATCATCATCATCATCTCATCATGATATCATCATCATCATCATCATCATCTCATCATGATATCATCATCATGATATCATCATCATCGTCTCATCATGATATCATCATCATCATAATCTCATCATGATATCATCATCATCATCATCTCATCATGATATCATCATCATGATATCATCATCATCATCATCATCATCATCATCATGATATCATCATCATCATCATCATCTCATCATGATATCATCATCATCATCTCATCATGATATCATCATCATCATCTCATCATGATATCATCATCATGATATCATCATCATCATCATCATCATCTCATCATGATATCATCATCATCGTCTCATCATGATATCATCATCATGATATCATCATCATCATCATCATCATCATCTCATCATGATATCATCATCATCGTCTCATCATGATATCATCATCATCATCATCATCATCTCATCATGATATCATCATCATGATATCATCATCATCGTCTCATCATGATATCATCATCATCATCATCATCATCATCTCATCATGATATCATCATCATGATCATCTCATCATGATATCATCATCATGATCATCTCATCATGATATCATCATCATGATATCATTATCACGATATCATCTTCACCATCATCTCATCATCATCGTCTCATCATGATATCATCATCATCGTCTCATCATGATATCATCATCATCATCATCTCATCATGATATCATCATCATGATATCATCATCATCATGATATCATCATCATGATATCATCATCATGATATCATCATCATCATCTCATCATGATATCAACATCATGATATCATCATCATCATCATCATCATCATCATCATCATATCATCATCATCATCATCATCATCTCATCATGATATCATCATCTCATCATGATATCATCATCATGATATCATCATCATGATATCATCATCATGATATCATCATCATCATCATCATCTCAGCATGATATCATCATCATGATATCATCATCCTCGTCTCATCATGATATCATCATCATCATCATCATCATCATCTCAGCATGATATCATCATCATGATATCATCATCATCGTCTCATCATGATATCATCATCATCATCTCATCATGATATCATCATCATGATATCATCATCATCATCATCATCTCATCATGATACCATCATCATGATATCATCATCATCATCATCTCATCATGATATCATCATCATCTCATCATGATATCATCATCATGATATCATCATCATCATCATCTCATCATGATATCATCATCATGATCATTTCCTCATGATATAATCATCATGATATCATCATCATCTCATCATGATATCATCATCATGATATCATCATCATGATATCATCATCATATCATCATCATCTCATCATGATATCATCATCATGATATCATCATCATGATATCATCATCATGATATCATCATCATGATATTATCTTCATCTCATCATGATATCATCATCTCATCATCATCATCATCATCTCATTATGATATCATCATCATGATATCATCATCATGATATCATAATCATCATCATCTCATCATGATATCATCATCATGATATCATCATCATGATATCATCATCAGCGTCTCATCATGATATCATCATCATCATCTCATCATGATATCATCATTATCATCATCATCATCTCATCATGATATCATCATCATGATCATCTCATCATGATATCATCATCACAATCATCTCATCATCATCATCGTCTCATCATGATATCATCATCATCGTCTCATCATGATATCATCATCATCATCATCTCATCATGATATCATCATCATGATATCATCATCATGATATCATCATCATTATGATATCATCATGATATCATCATCATCATCATCTCATCATGATATCAACATCATGATATCATCATTATCATCATCATCTCATCATGATATCATCATCATCTCATCATGATATCATCATCTCATCATCATCATCATCATCTCATCATGATATCATCATCATCTCATCATGATATCATCATCATGATATCATCATCATCGTCTCATCATGATATCAGCATCATCATCATCTCATCATGATATCATCATCATGATCATTTCATCATGATATCATCATCATGATATCATCATCATGATATCATCATCATGATATCATCATCTCATCATCATCATCATCATCATCTCATCATGATATCATCATCATCATCTCATCATGATATCATCATCATAATATCATCATCATGATATCATCATCATCTCATCATGATATCATCATCATCATATCATCATCATCTCATCATGATATCATCATCATCATCATCATCATCTCATCATGATATCATCATCATCATCATCATCTCATCATGATATCATCATCATGATATCATCATCATCGTCTCATCATGATATCATCATCATCATCATCTCATCATGATATCATCATCATCATCTCATCATGATATCATCATCATGATATCATCATCATCGTCTCATCATGATATCATCATCATCATCATCTCATCATGATATCATCATCATCATCATCATCATCATCATCTCATCATGATATCATCATCATCATCTCATCATGATATCATCATCATCATCTCATCATGATATAATCATCATCATCTCATCATGATATCATCATCATCATCTCATCATGATATCATCATCATCGTCTCATCATGATATCATCATCATGATATCATCATCATCATCATCTCATCATGATATCATCATCATCATCTCATCATGATATCATCATCATCATCATCATCATCTCATCATGATATCATCATCATGATATCATCATCATCGTCTCATCATGATATCATCATCATGATCATCTCATTATGATATCATCATCATGATATCATCATCATCTCATCATGATATCATCATCATCATCTCATCATCATCATCATCATGATATCATCATCATCATCTCATCATGATATCATCATCATGATATCATCATCATCATCATCTCATCATGATATCATCATCATCATCATCATCATCTCATCATGATATCATCATCATCGTCTCATCATGATATCATCATCATCATCATCATCTCATCATGATATCATCATCATCTCATCATGATATCATCATCATCATCTCATCATGATATCATCATCATGATATCATCATCATCGTCTCATCATGATATCATCATCATCATCATCTCATCATGATATCATCATCATGATATCATCATCATCATCATCATATCATCATCATGATATCATCATCATCATCATCATCATCATCATCATCATCTCATCATGATACCATCATCATGATATCATCATCATCATCGTCTCATCATGATATCATCATCATCATCATCTCATCATGATATCATCATCATGATCATTTCCTCATGATATCATCATCATGATCATTTCCTCATGATATCATCATCATGATATCATCATCATCTCATCATGATATCATCATCATGATATCATCGTCTCATCATCATCATCATCTCATCATGATATCATCATCATCATCATCATCATCTCATCATGATATCATCATCTCATCATGATATCATCATCATGATATCATCATCATGATATCATCATCATCATCATCTCATCATGCAATCATCATCATCATGATATCATCATCATCGTCTCATCATGATATCATCATCATCATCATCATCATCATATCATCATGATATCATCATCATCATCTCATCATGATACCATCATCATGATATCATCATCATCGTCTCATCATAATATCATCATCATCATCATCATCATCTCATCATGATATCATCATCATGATCATTTCCTTATGATATCATCATCATGATCATTTCCTCATGATATCATCATCATGATATCATCATCATCTCATCATGATATCATCATCATGATATCATCATCATGATATCATCATCTCATCATCATCATCATCTCATCATGATATCATCATCATCATCATCATCTCATCATGATATCATCATCTCATCATTATATCATCATCATGATATCATCATCATGATATCATCATCATGATCATTTCATCATGATATCATCATCATGATATCATCATCATGATATCATCATCATGATATCATCATCTCATCATCATCATCATCATCATCTCATCATGATATCATCATCATCATCTCATCATGATATCATCATCATAATATCATCATCATGATATCATCATCATCTCATCATGATATCAATATCATCATATCATCATCATCTCATCATGATATCATCATCATCATCATCATCTCATCATGATATCATCATCATCATCATCATCATCATCATCTCATCATGATATCATCATCATGATATCATCATCATCGTCTCATCATGATATCATCATCATCATCATCTCATCATGATATCATCATCATGATATCATCATCATCGTCTCATCATGATATCATCATCATCGTCTCATCATGATATCATCATCATCATCATCTCATCATGATATCATCATCATCATCATCATCATCATCATCATCTCATCATGATATCATCATCATCATCTCATCATGATATCATCATCATCATCTCATCATGATATCATCATCATCATCTCATCATGATATCATCATCATCATCATCATCATCTCATCATGATATCATCATCATCGTCTCATCATGATATCATCATCATGATATCATCATCATCATCATCTCATCATGATATCATCATCATCATCTCATCATGATATCATCATCATCATCATCATCATCATCTCATCATGATATCATCATCATGATATCATCATCATCGTCTCATCATGATATCATCATCATGATCATCTCATTATGATATCATCATCATGATATCATCATCTCATCATGATATCATCATCATCATCTCATCATCATCATCATCATGATATCATCATCATCATCTCATCATGATATCATCATCATGATATCATCATCATCTCATCATGATATCATCATCATCATCTCATCATCATCATCATCATGATATCATCATCATCATCTCATCATGATATCATCATCATGATATCATCATGATATCATCATCATCATCATCATCATCTCATCATGATCTCATCATCATCATCTCATCATGATATCATCATCATGATATCATCATTATAGTCTCATCATGATATCAACATCATCATCTCATCATGATATCATCATCATGATATCATCATCATCATCATCATCATCATCATCATCATCATCATCATCATCTCATCATGATATCATCATCATCATATCATCATCATCATCATCTCATCATGATATCATCATCATCATCATCATCTCATCATGATATCATCATCATCATCATCATCATCTCATCATGATATCATCATCATGATATCATCATCATCGTCTCATCATGATATCATCATCATCATCATCTCATCATGATATCATCATCATCTCATCATGATATCATCATCATCATCTCATCATGATATCATCATCATGATATCATCATCATCGTCTCATCATGATATCATCATCATCATCATCTCATCATGATATCATCATCATGATATCATCATCATCATCATCATATCATCATCATGATATCATCATCATCATCATCATCATCATCATCATCATCATCATCATCTCATCATGATACCATCATCATGATATCATCATCATCGTCTCATCATGATATCATCATCATCATCATCTCATCATGATATCATCATCATGATCATTTCCTCATGATATCATCATCATGATCATTTCCTCATGATATCATCATCATGATATCATCATCATCTCATCATGATATCATCATCATGATATCATCATCTCATCATCATCATCATCTCATCATGATATCATCATCATCATCATCATCATCTCATCATGATATCATCATCTCATCATGATATCATCATCATGATATCATCATCATGATATCATCATCATCATCATCTCATCATGCAATCATCATCATCATGATATCATCATCATCGTCTCATCATGATATCATCATCATCATCATCATCATCATATCATCATGATATCATCATCATCATCTCATCATGATACCATCATCATGATATCATCATCATCGTCTCATCATAATATCATCATCATCATCATCATCTCATCATGATATCATCATCATGATCATTTCCTTATGATATCATCATCATGATCATTTCCTCATGATATCATCATCATGATATCATCATCATCTCATCATGATATCATCATCATGATATCATCATCATGATATCATCATCTCATCATCATCATCATCTCATCATGATATCATCATCATCATCATCATCTCATCATGATATCATCATCTCATCATTATATCATCATCATGATATCATCATCATGATATCATCATCATCATCATCTCATCATGATATCATCATCATGATCATTTCATCATGATATCATCATCATGATATCATCATCATGATATCATCATCATGATATCATCATCTCATCATCATCATCATCATCATCTCATCATGATATCATCATCATCATCTCATCATGATATCATCATCATAATATCATCATCATGATATCATCATCATCTCATCATGATATCATCATCATCATATCATCATCATCTCATCATGATATCATCATCATCATCATCATCATCTCATCATGATATCATCATCATCATCATCATCTCATCATGATATCATCATCATGATATCATCATCATCGTCTCATCATGATATCATCATCATCATCATCTCATCATGATATCATCATCATCATCTCATCATGATATCATCATCATGATATCATCATCATCGTCTCATCATGATATCATCATCATCATCATCTCATCATGATATCATCATCATCATCATCATCATCATCTCATCATGATATCATCATCATCATCTCATCATGATATCATCATCATCATCTCATCATGATATCATCATCATCATCTCATCATGATATCATCATCATCATCATCATCATCTCATCATGATATCATCATCATCGTCTCATCATGATATCATCATCATGATATCATCATCATCATCATCTCATCATGATATCATCATCATCATCTCATCATGATATCATCATCATCATCATCATCATCTCATCATGATATCATCATCATGATATCATCATCATCGTCTCATCATGATATCATCATCATGATCATCTCATTATGATATCATCATCATGATATCATCATCATCTCATCATGATATCATCATCATCATCTCATCATCATCATCATCATGATATCATCATCATCATCTCATCATGATATCATCATCATGATATCATCATCATCTCATCATGATATCATCATCATCATCTCATCATCATCATCATCATGATATCATCATCATCATCTCATCATGATATCATCATCATGATATCATCATGATATCATCATCATCATCATCATCATCTCATCATGATATCATCATCATCATCTCATCATGATATCATCATCATGATATCATCATCATAGTCTCATCATGATATCATCATCATCATCTCATCATGATATCATCATCATGATATCATCATCATCATCATCATCATCATCATCATCATCATCTCATCATGATATCATCATCATCATATCATCATCATCATCATCATCTCATCATGATATCATCATCATCATCATCTCATCATGATATCATCATCATCATCATCATCATCTCATCATGATATCATCATCATGATATCATCATCATCGTCTCATCATGATATCATCATCATCATCATCATCTCATCATGATATCATCATCATCTCATCATGATATCATCATCATCATCTCATCATGATATCATCATCATGATATCATCATCATCGTCTCATCATGATATCATCATCATCATCATCTCATCATGATATCATCATCATGATATCATCATCATCATCATCATCATATCATCATCATGATATCATCATCATCATCATCATCATCATCATCATCATCATCATCTCATCATGATACCATCATCATGATATCATCATCATCGTCTCATCATGATATCATCATCATCATCATCTCATCATGATATCATCATCATGATCATTTCCTCATGATATCATCATCATGATCATTTCCTCATGATATCATCATCATGATATCATCATCATCTCATCATGATATCATCATCATGATATCATCATCTCATCATCATCATCATCTCATCATGATATCATCATCATCATCATCATCATCTCATCATGATATCATCATCTCATCATGATATCATCATCATGATATCATCATCATGATATCATCATCATCATCATCTCATCATGCAATCATCATCATCATGATATCATCATCATCGTCTCATCATGATATCATCATCATCATCATCATCATCATCATCATATCATCATGATATCATCATCATCATCTCATCATGATACCATCATCATGATATCATCATCATCGTCTCATCATAATATCATCATCATCATCATCATCTCATCATGATATCATCATCATGATCATTTCCTTATGATATCATCATCATGATCATTTCCTCATGATATCATCATCATGATATCATCATCATCTCATCATGATATCATCATCATGATATCATCATCATGATATCATCATCTCATCATCATCATCATCTCATCATGATATCATCATCATCATCATCATCTCATCATGATATCATCATCTCATCATTATATCATCATCATGATATCATCATCATGATATCATCATCATCATCATCTCATCATGCAATCATCATCATCATGATATCATCATCATCGTCTCATCATGATATCATCATCATCATCATCATCATCATCATATCATCATGATATCATCATCATCATCTCATCATGATATCATCATCATCATCTCATCATGATATCATCATCATCTCATCATGATATCATCATCATCTCATCATGATATCATCATCATAATATCATCATCATCATCATCATCTCATCATGATATCATCATCATGATATCATCATCATCATCATCATCATCATCTCATCATGATATCATCATCATGATATCATCATCATCGTCTCATCATGATATCATCATCATGATCATCTCATCATGATATCATCATCATGATCATCTCATCATGATATCATCATCATGATATCATCATCATCATGATATCATCATCATCATGATATCATCATCATCATCTCATCATGATATCATCATCATGATATCATCATCATGATATCATCATCATCTCATCATGATATCATCATCATCATCATCTCATCATCATCATCATCATCATCATCATCATCATCATCTCATTATGATATCATCATCATCATCTCATCATGATATCATCATGGTATCATCATCATCATCATCATCATCATCATCATCATCATAATCATCATCTCATCATGATATCATCATCATCATCATCATCATCATCATCATCATCTCATCATGATATCATCATCATGATATCATCATCATCGTCTCATCATGATATCATCATCATCATCTCATCATGATATCATCATCATGATATCATCATCATCATCATCATCATGATCTCATCATGATATCATCATCATCACCATCATCATCTCATCATCATCTCATCATGATATCATCATCATCTCATCATGATATCTTCATTATCTCATCATGACATCATCATCATCTCATCATGATATCATCATCATCTCATCATGATATCTGCATTATCTCATCATGACATCATCATCATCTCATCATGATATCATCATCATCTCATCATGATATCATCATCATCATCTCATCATGATATCATCATCATGATATCATCATCATCATCATCTCATCATGATATCATCATCATCATCATCATCTCATCATGATATCATCATCATGATATCATCAGCATGATATCATCATCATCATCATCATCATCTCATCATGATATCATCATCATCATCATCATCTCATCATGATATCAACATCATCATTATCATTATCATCTCATCATGATATCATCATCATGATATCATCATCATCATCATCTCATCATGATATCATCATCATCATCATCATCTCATCATGATATCATCATCATGATATCATCAGCATGATATCATCATCATCATCATCATCATCTCATCATGATATCATCATCATCATCATCATCTCATCATGATATCAACATCATCATTATCATTATCATCTCATCATGATATCATCATCATGATATCATCATCATCATCATCATCTCATCATTATATCATCATCATCATCATCTCATCATGATATCATCATCATTATATCATCATCATCATCTCATTATGATATCATCATCATCATTATCATCTCATCATGATATCGTCATCTCATCATGATATCATCATCATCATTATCATCTCATCATGATATCATCATCTCATCATGATATCATCATCTCATCATGATATCATCATCATGATATCATCATCATCATCTCATCATGATATCATCATCATGATATCATCATCATCATCATCATCATCATCATCTCATCATGATATCATCATCATTATATCATCATCATCATCATCATCATCATCATCATCATCATTATCATCTCATCATGATATCATCATCTCATCATGATATCATCATCTCATCATGATATCATCATCATCATCATCATCTCATCATGATATCATCATCATCATCATCATCATCATCATCATCATCATCATCTCATCATGATATCATCATCATGATATCATCATCATCATCTCATCATCATCATCATCATGATATCATCATCATCATCATCTCATCATGATATCATCATCATGATATCATCATCATTATCATCTCATCATGATATCATCATTATCATCTCATCATGATATCATCATCATGATATCATCATCATCATCATCTCATCATGATATCATCATCATCTAATCATGATGTCATCATCATCACCATCATCATCATCTCATCATGATATCATCATCTCATCATGATATCATCATCATCATCATCATCATCATCATCATCATCATCATCATCATCTCATTATGATATCATCATCATGATGTCATCATCATCACCATCATCATCATCTCATCATGATATCATCATCTCATCATGATATCATCATCATCATCATCTCATCATTTTATCATCATCATGATCATCTCATCATGATATCATCATCATGATATCATCATCATCATCTCATCATGATATCATCATCATCATCATCATCATCATCATCTCATTATGATATCATCATCATGATATCATCATCATCATTATCATCATCATCTCATCATGATATCATCATCATCATCATCATCATCATCATCTCATCATGATATCATCATCTCATCATGGTATCATCATCATGATATCATCATCATCATCTCATCATGATATCATCATCATGATATCATCATGATATCATCATCATCATCATCATCATCATCTCATTATGATATCATCATCATCATCTCATCATGATATCATCATCATGATATCATCATCATAGTCTCATCATGATATCATCATCATCATCTCATCATGATATCATCATCATGATATCATCATCATCATCATCATCATCATCATCATCATCATCATCTCATCATGATATCATCATCATCATATCATCATCATCATCATCTCATCATGATATCATCATCATCATCATCTCATCATGATATCATCATCATCATCATCATCATCTCATCATGATATCATCATCATGATATCATCATCATCGTCTCATCATGATATCATCATCATCATCATCATCTCATCATGATATCATCATCATCTCATCATGATATCATCATCATCATCTCATCATGATATCATCATCATGATATCATCATCATCGTCTCATCATGATATCATCATCATCATCATCTCATCATGATATCATCATCATGATATCATCATCATCATCATCATATCATCATCATGATATCATCATCATCATCATCATCATCATCATCATCATCATCATCATCATCTCATCATGATACCATCATCATGATATCATCATCATCATCGTCTCATCATGATATCATCATCATCATCATCTCATCATGATATCATCATCATGATCATTTCCTCATGATATCATCATCATGATCATTTCCTCATGATATCATCATCATGATATCATCATCATCTCATCATGATATCATCATCATGATATCATCATCTCATCATCATCATCATCTCATCATGATATCATCATCATCATCATCATCATCTCATCATGATATCATCATCTCATCATGATATCATCATCATGATATCATCATCATGATATCATCATCATCATCATCTCATCATGCAATCATCATCATCATGATATCATCATCATCGTCTCATCATGATATCATCATCATCATCATCATCATCATCATCATATCATCATGATATCATCATCATCATCTCATCATGATACCATCATCATGATATCATCATCATCGTCTCATCATAATATCATCATCATCATCATCATCATCTCATCATGATATCATCATCATGATCATTTCCTTATGATATCATCATCATGATATCATCATCATCTCATCATGATATCATCATCATGATATCATCATCATGATATCATCATCTCATCATCATCATCATCTCATCATGATATCATCATCATCATCATCATCTCATCATGATATCATCATCTCATCATTATATCATCATCATGATATCATCATCATGATATCATCATCATGATCATTTCATCATGATATCATCATCATGATATCATCATCATGATATCATCATCATGATATCATCATCTCATCATCATCATCATCATCTCATCATGATATCATCATCATCATCTCATCATGATATCATCATCATAATATCATCATCATGATATCATCATCATCTCATCATGATATCATCATCATCATATCATCATCATCTCATCATGATATCATCATCATCATCATCATCTCATCATGATATCATCATCATCATCATCATCTCATCATGATATCATCATCATGATATCATCATCATCGTCTCATCATGATATCATCATCATCATCATCTCATCATGATATCATCATCATGATATCATCATCATCGTCTCATCATGATATCATCATCATCGTCTCATCATGATATCATCATCATCATCATCTCATCATGATATCATCATCATCATCATCATCATCATCATCATCTCATCATGATATCATCATCATCATCTCATCATGATATCATCATCATCATCTCATCATGATATCATCATCATCATCTCATCATGATATCATCATCATCATCATCATCATCTCATCATGATATCATCATCATCGTCTCATCATGATATCATCATCATGATATCATCATCATCATCATCTCATCATGATATCATCATCATCATCTCATCATGATATCATCATCATCATCATCATCATCATCTCATCATGATATCATCATCATGATATCATCATCATCGTCTCATCATGATATCATCATCATGATCATCTCATTATGATATCATCATCATGATATCATCATCATCTCATCATGATATCATCATCATCATCTCATCATCATCATCATCATGATATCATCATCATCATCTCATCATGATATCATCATCATGATATCATCATCATCTCATCATGATATCATCATCATCATCTCATCATCATCATCATCATGATATCATCATCATCATCTCATCATGATATCATCATCATGATATCATCATGATATCATCATCATCATCATCATCATCTCATCATGATCTCATCATCATCATCTCATCATGATATCATCATCATGATATCATCATTATAGTCTCATCATGATATCAACATCATCATCTCATCATGATATCATCATCATGATATCATCATCATCATCATCATCATCATCATCATCATCATCATCATCTCATCATGATATCATCATCATCATATCATCATCATCATCATCTCATCATGATATCATCATCATCATCATCATCTCATCATGATATCATCATCATCATCATCATCATCTCATCATGATATCATCATCATGATATCATCATCATCGTCTCATCATGATATCATCATCATCATCATCTCATCATGATATCATCATCATCTCATCATGATATCATCATCATCATCTCATCATGATATCATCATCATGATATCATCATCATCGTCTCATCATGATATCATCATCATCATCATCTCATCATGATATCATCATCATGATATCATCATCATCATCATCATATCATCATCATGATATCATCATCATCATCATCATCATCATCATCATCATCATCATCTCATCATGATACCATCATCATGATATCATCATCATCGTCTCATCATGATATCATCATCATCATCATCTCATCATGATATCATCATCATGATCATTTCCTCATGATATCATCATCATGATCATTTCCTCATGATATCATCATCATGATATCATCATCATCTCATCATGATATCATCATCATGATATCATCATCTCATCATCATCATCATCTCATCATGATATCATCATCATCATCATCATCATCTCATCATGATATCATCATCTCATCATGATATCATCATCATGATATCATCATCATGATATCATCATCATCATCATCTCATCATGCAATCATCATCATCATGATATCATCATCATCGTCTCATCATGATATCATCATCATCATCATCATCATCATCATCATATCATCATGATATCATCATCATCATCTCATCATGATACCATCATCATGATATCATCATCATCGTCTCATCATAATATCATCATCATCATCATCATCTCATCATGATATCATCATCATGATCATTTCCTTATGATATCATCATCATGATCATTTCCTCATGATATCATCATCATGATATCATCATCATCTCATCATGATATCATCATCATGATATCATCATCATGATATCATCATCTCATCATCATCATCATCTCATCATGATATCATCATCATCATCATCATCTCATCATGATATCATCATCTCATCATTATATCATCATCATGATATCATCATCATGATATCATCATCATCATCATCTCATCATGATATCATCATCATGATCATTTCATCATGATATCATCATCATGATATCATCATCATGATATCATCATCTCATCATCATCATCATCATCATCTCATCATGATATCATCATCATCATCTCATCATGATATCATCATCATAATATCATCATCATGATATCATCATCATCTCATCATGATATCATCATCATCATATCATCATCATCTCATCATGATATCATCATCATCATCATCATCTCATCATGATATCATCATCATCATCATCATCTCATCATGATATCATCATCATGATATCATCATCATCGTCTCATCATGATATCATCATCATCATCATCTCATCATGATATCATCATCATCATCTCATCATGATATCATCATCATGATATCATCATCATCGTCTCATCATGATATCATCATCATCATCATCTCATCATGATATCATCATCATCATCATCATCATCTCATCATGATATCATCATCATCATCTCATCATGATATCATCATCATCATCTCATCATGATATCATCATCATGATATCATCATCATCGTCTCATCATGATATCATCATCATCATCATCTCATCATGATATCATCATCATCATCATCATCATCTCATCATGATATCATCATCATCATCTCATCATGATATCATCATCATCATCTCATCATGATATCATCATCATCATCATCATCATCTCATCATGATATCATCATCATCGTCTCATCATGATATCATCATCATGATATCATCATCATCATCATCTCATCATGATATCATCATCATCATCTCATCATGATATCATCATCATCATCATCATCATCTCATCATGATATCATCATCATGATATCATCATCATCGTCTCATCATGATATCATCATCATGATCATCTCATTATGATATCATCATCATGATATCATCATCATCTCATCATGATATCATCATCATCATCTCATCATCATCATCATCATGATATCATCATCATCATCTCATCATGATATCATCATCATGATATCATCATCATCTCATCATGATATCATCATCATCATCTCATCATCATCATCATGATATCATCATCATCATCTCATCATGATATCATCATCATGATATCATCATGATATCATCATCATCATCATCATCATCTCATCATGATATCATCATCATCATCTCATCATGATATCATCATCATGATATCATCATCATAGTCTCATCATGATATCATCATCATCATCATCTCATCATGATATCATCATCATGATATCATCATCATCATCATCATCATCATCATCATCATCATCATCTCATCATGATATCATCATCATCATATCATCATCATCATCATCTCATCATGATATCATCATCATCATCATCTCATCATGATATCATCATCATCATCATCATCATCTCATCATGATATCATCATCATGATATCATCATCATCGTCTCATCATGATATCATCATCATCATCATCATCTCATCATGATATCATCATCATCTCATCATGATTTCATCATCATCATCTCATCATGATATCATCATCATGATATCATCATCATCGTCTCATCATGATATCATCATCATCATCATCTCATCATGATATCATCATCATGATATCATCATCATCATCATCATCATATCATCATCATGATATCATCATCATCA
>CM069860.1:45141257-45156257 GCA_036172795.1 Pelodytes ibericus
ATCATCATGATCTCATCAACATTATCATCTCATCATGATATCATCATTATCATCTCATCATGATATCATCATCATGATATCATCATCATCATCATCTCATCATGATATCATCATCATCTCATCATGATGTCATCATCATCACCATCATCATCATCTCATCATGATATCATCATCTCATCATGATATCATCATCATCATCATCATCATCATCTCATCATTTTATCATCATCATGATCATCTCATCATGATATCATCATCATTATCATCTCATCATGATATCATCATTATCATCTCATCATGATATCATCATCATGATATCATCATCATCATCATCTCATCATGATATCATCATCATCATTATCATCTCATCGTGATATCATCATCATCAACATCTGATCATGATATCATCATCATGATCATCTCATCATGATATCATCATCATCATCATCTCATCATGATATCATCATCATCATTATCATCTCATCGTGATATCATCATCATCAACATCTGATCATGATATCATCATCATGATCATCTCATCATGATATCATCATCATGATCATCTCATCATGATATCATCATCATGATATCATCATCATCATCTCATTATGATATCATCATCATCTCATCATGATATCATCATCATCTCATCATGATATCATCATCATCATCATCTCATCATGATATCATCATCATCATTATCATCTCATCGTGATATCATCATCATCATCATCATCATCTCATCATGATATCATCATCATGATATCATCATCATCATCTCATCATGATACCATCATCATCATCATCTCAGCATGATATCATCATCATCATCATCTCATCATATCATCATCATGATATCATCATCATCATCATCATCATCATCATCTCATCATGATATCATCATCATAATCTCATCATGATATCATCATCATGATATCAGCATCATCATTATCATCATCATCTCATCATGATATCATCATCATGATATCATCATCATCATCATCTCATCATGATATCATCATCATCATCATCTCATCATCATCATCATCATCATCATCTCATCATGATATCATCATCATCATCATCTCATCATGATATCATCATCATTATATCATCATCATCATCATCATGATATCATCATCTCATCATGATATCATCATCATCATCATCATCATCTCATCATGATATCATCATCATCATCATCATCATCATCTCATCATGATGTCATCATCATCATCATCATCATCATCTCATCATGATATCATCATCATGATATCATCATCATGATATCATCATCATCATCATCTCATCATGATATCATCATCATCATCTCATCATGATATCATCATCATCATCTCATCATGATATCATCATAATCATCATCTCATCATGATATCATCATCATGATATCATCATCTCATCATCATCATCTCATCATGATATCATCATCATCATCATCTCATCATGATATCATCATCATCATCTCATCATGATATCATCATCATCATCTCATCATGATATCATCATAATCATCATCTCATCATGATATCATCATCATGATATCATCATCTCATCATCATCATCTCATCATGATATCATCATCATTATCTCATCATGATATCATCATCATCATCATCATCTCATCATGATATCATCATCATGATATCATCATCATCATCTCATCATGATATCATCATCATCATCATCATTTCATCATGATATCATCATCATCATCATCTCATCATGATATCATCATCATTATATCATCATCATTATCATCATCATCATCATCATCTCATTATGATATCATCATCATGATATCATCATCATCATCATCATCATTTCATCATGATATCATCATCATCATCTCATCATGATATCATCATCATTATATCATCATCATCATCATCATCATCATCATCATCTCATTATGATATCATCATCATGATATCATCATCATCATCTCATCATGATATCATCATCATCATCATCATCATCTCATCATGATATCATCATCTCATCATGATATCATCATCATCTCATCATGATATCATCATCATCATCATCTCATCATCATCATCATCATCATCATCTCATCATGATATCATCATCATCATCATCTCATCATAATATCATCATCATTATATCATCATCATCATCATCATGATATCATCATCTCATCATGATATCATCATCATCATCATCATCATCTCATCATCATCTCATCATGATACCATCATCATCATCATCTCAGCATGATATCATCATCATCATCATCTCATCATATCATCATCATGATATCATCATCATCATCATCATCATCATCTCATCATGATATCATCATCATAATCTCATCATGATATCATCATCATGATATCAGCATCATCATTATCATCATCATCTCATCATGATATCATCATCATGATATCATCATCATCATCATCTCATCATGATATCATCATCATCATCATCTCATCATCATCATCATCATCATCATCATCATCATCATCATCATCTCATCATGATATCATCATCATCATCATCTCATCATGATATCATCATCATTATATCATCATCATCATCATCATCATGATATCATCATCTCATCATGATATCATCATCATCATCATCATCATCTCATCATGATATCATCATCATGATATCATCATCATCATCATCATCATCATCATCTCATCATGATGTCATCATCATCATCATCATCATCTCATCATGATATCATCATCATGATATCATCATCATGATATCATCATCATCATCATCTCATCATGATATCATCATCATCATCTCATCATGATTTCATCATCATCATCTCATCATGATATCATCATAATCATCATCTCATCATGATATCATCATCATGATATCATCATCTCATCATCATCATCTCATCATGATATCATCATCATTATCTCATCATGATATCATCATCATCATCATCATCATCATCTCATCATGATATCATCATCATGATATCATCATCATCATCAACTCATCATGATATCATCATCATCATCATCATTTCATCATGATATCATCATCATCATCATCTCATCATGATATCATCATCATTATATCATCATCATTATCATCATCATCATCATCATCTCATTATGATATCATCATCATGATATCATCATCATCATCATTTCATCATGATATCATCATCATCATCTCATCATGATATCATCATCATTATATCATCATCATCATCATCATCATCATCATCTCATTATGATATCATCATCATGATATCATCATCATCATCTCATCATGATATCATCATCATCATCATCATCATCATCTCATCATGATATCATCATCTCATCATGATATCATCATCATGATATCATCATCATCATCTCATCATGATATCATCATCATCATTATCATCTCATCGTGATATCATCATCATCTCATCATGATATCATCATCATGATCATCTCATCATGATATCATCATGATCATCTCATCATGATATCATCATCATGATATCATCATCATCATCATCTCATTATGATATCATCATCATCTCATCATGTTATCGATATCATCATCATCTCATCATGATATCATCATCATCATCATCATCATCATCATCATCATCATCATCTCATTATGATATCATCATCATGATATCATCATCATCATCATCATCATCTCATCATGATATCATCATCATCATCATCTCATCATGATATCATCATCTCATCATGATATCATCATCATGATATCATCATCATCATCTCATCATGATATCATCATCATCATCATCATGATATCATCATCATCATCATCATCATCTCATCATGATATCATCATCATGATATCATCATCATCATCATCATCTCATCATGATATCATCATCATCATCTCATCATCATCATCTCATCATGATACCATCATATTCATTATCTCATCATGATATCATCATCATCTCATCATGATGTCATCATCATCACCATCATCATCATCTCATCATGATATCATCATCTCATCATGATATCATCATCATCATCATCTCATCATTTTATCATCATCATGATCATCTCATCATGATATCATCATCATTATCATCTCATCATGATATCATCATTATCATCTCATCATGATATCATCATCATGATATCATCATCATCATAATCTCATCATGATATCATCATCATCATCATTATCATCTCATCGTGATATCATCATCATCATCATCTGATCATGATATCATCATCATGATCATCTCATCATGATATCATCATCATGATCATCTCATCATGATATCATCATCATGATATCATCATCATCATCTCATTATGATATCATCATCATCTCATCATGATATCATCATCATCTCATCATGATATCATCATCATGATATCATCATCATCATCATCTCATCATGATATCATCATCATCATTATCATCTCATCGTGATATCATCATCATCATCATCATCATCTCATCATGATATCATCATCATGATATCATCATCATCATCATCATCATCTCATCATGATATCATCATCATGATATCATCATCACCATCATCATCATCATCATCATCATCATCTCATGATGATATCATCATCATCATCATCATCATCATCATTTCCTCATCATCATCATCATCATCATCATCATCATCATCATCATCATCATCTCATCATGATATCATCATCATCATCATCATCATCTCATCATGATATCATCATCTCATCATGATATCATCATCATCATCATCATCATCTCATCATGATATCATCATCATCATCATCATGATCTCATCATCATGATCTCATCATCATTATCATCTCATCATGATATCATCATTATCATCTCATCATGATATCATCATCATGATATCATCATCATCATCATCTCATCATGATATCATCATCATCTCATCATGATGTCATCATCATCACCATCATCATCATCTCATCATGATATCATCATCTCATCATGATATCATCATCATCATCATCATCATCTCATCATTTTATCATCATCATGATCATCTCATCATGATATCATCATCATTATCATCTCATCATGATATCATCATTATCATCTCATCATGATATCATCATCATGATATCATCATCATCATCATCTCATCATGATATCATCATCATCATTATCATCTCATCGTGATATCATCATCATCAACATCTGATCATGATATCATCATCATGATCATCTCATCATGATATCATCATCATGATCATCTCATCATGATATCATCATCATGATATCATCATCATCATCTCATTATGATATCATCATCATCTCATCATGATATCATCATCATCTCATCATGATATCATCATCATGATATCATCATCATCATCATCATCTCATCATGATATCATCATCATCATTATCATCTCATCGTGATATCATCATCATCATCATCATCATCTCATCATGATATCATCATCATGATATCATCATCATCATCTCATCATGATACCATCATCATCATCATCTCAGCATGATATCATCATCATCATCATCTCATCATATCATCATCATGATATCATCATCATCATCATCATCATCTCATCATGATATCATCATCATAATCTCATCATGATATCATCTTCATGATATCAGCATCATCATTATCATCATCATCTCATCATGATATCATCATCATGATATCATCATCATCATCATCTCATCATGATATCATCATCATCATCATCATCTCATCATCATCATCATCATCATCATCATCATCATCTCATCATGATATCATCATCATCATCATCTCATCATGATATCATCATCATTATATCATCATCATCATCATCATGATATCATCATCTCATCATGATATCATCATCATCATCATCATCATCATCTCATCATGATATCATCATCATGATATCATCATCATCATCATCATCATCATCATCATCTCATCATGATGTCATCATCATCATCATCATCATCATCTCATCATGATATCATCATCATGATATCATCATCATGATATCATCATCATCATCATCTCATCATGATATCATCATAATCATCATCTCATCATGATATCATCATCATGATATCATCATCTCATCATCATCATCTCATCATGATATCATCATCATTATCTCATCATGATATCATCATCATCATCATCATCATCTCATCATGATATCATCATCATGATATCATCATCATCATCTCATCATGATATCATCATCATCATCATCATCTCATCATGATATCATCATCATCATCATCTCATCATTTTATCATCATCATGATCATCTCATCATGATATCATCATCATTATCATCTCATCATGATATCATCATTATCATCTCATCATGATATCATCATCATGATATCATCATCATCATAATCTCATCATGATATCATCATCATCATCATTATCATCTCATCGTGATATCATCATCATCATCATCTGATCATGATATCATCATCATGATCATCTCATCATGATATCATCATCATGATCATCTCATCATGATATCATCATCATGATATCATCATCATCATCTCATTATGATATCATCATCATCTCATCATGATATCATCATCATCTCATCATGATATCATCATCATGATATCATCATCATCATCATCTCATCATGATATCATCATCATCATTATCATCTCATCGTGATATCATCATCATCATCATCATCATCTCATCATGATATCATCATCATGATATCATCATCATCATCATCATCATCATCTCATCATGATATCATCATCATGATATCATCATCACCATCATCATCATCATCATCATCATCATCATCTCATGATGATATCATCATCATCATCATCATCATCATTTCCTCATCATCATCATCATCATCATCATCATCATCATCATCATCATCATCATCATCATCATCATCTCATCATGATATCATCATCATCATCATCATCATCTCATCATGATATCATCATCTCATCATGATATCATCATCATCATCATCATCATCTCATCATGATATCATCATCATCATCATCATGATCTCATCATCATGATCTCATCATCATTATCATCTCATCATGATATCATCATTATCATCTCATCATGATATCATCATCATGATATCATCATCATCATCATCTCATCATGATATCATCATCATCTCATCATGATGTCATCATCATCACCATCATCATCATCTCATCATGATATCATCATCTCATCATGATATCATCATCATCATCATCATCATCTCATCATTTTATCATCATCATGATCATCTCATCATGATATCATCATCATTATCATCTCATCATGATATCATCATTATCATCTCATCATGATATCATCATCATGATATCATCATCATCATCATCTCATCATGATATCATCATCATCATTATCATCTCATCGTGATATCATCATCATCAACATCTGATCATGATATCATCATCATGATCATCTCATCATGATATCATCATCATGATCATCTCATCATGATATCATCATCATGATATCATCATCATCATCTCATTATGATATCATCATCATCTCATCATGATATCATCATCATCTCATCATGATATCATCATCATGATATCATCATCATCATCATCATCTCATCATGATATCATCATCATCATTATCATCTCATCGTGATATCATCATCATCATCATCATCTCATCATGATATCATCATCATGATATCATCATCATCATCTCATCATGATACCATCATCATCATCATCTCAGCATGATATCATCATCATCATCATCTCATCATATCATCATCATGATATCATCATCATCATCATCATCATCTCATCATGATATCATCATCATCATCATCTGATCATGATATCATCATCATGATCATCTCATCATGATATCATCATCATGATCATCTCATCATGATATCATCATCATGATATCATCATCATCATCTCATTATGATATCATCATCATCTCATCATGATATCATCATCATCTCATCATGATATCATCATCATCATCTCATCATGATACCATCATCATCATCATCTCAGCATGATATCATCATCATCATTATCTCATCATATCATCATCATGATATCATCATCATCATCATCATCTCATCATGATATCATCATCATAATCTCATCATGATATCATCTTCATGATATCAGCATCATCATTATCATCATCATCTCATCATGATATCATCATCATGATATCATCATCATCATCATCTCATCATGATATCATCATCATCATCATCATCTCATCATCATCATCATCATCATCATCATCTCATCATGATATCATCATCATCATCATCATCTCATCATGATATCATCATCATTATATCATCATCATCATCATCATGATATCATCATCTCATGATGATATCATCATCATCATCATCATCATCATTTCCTCATCATCATCATCATCATGATATCAGCATCATCATTATCATCATCATCTCATCATGATATCATCATCATGATATCATCATCATCATCATCTCATCATGATATCATCATCATCATCATCTCATCATCATCATCATCATCATCATCATCATCATCATCATCATCTCATCATGATATCATCATCATCATCATCTCATCATGATATCATCATCATTATATCATCATCATCATCATCATGATATCATCATCTCATCATGATATCATCATCATCATCATCATCTCATCATGATATCATCATCATGATATCATCATCATGATATCATCATCATCATCATCATCATCATCTCATCATGATGTCATCATCATCATCATCATCATCTCATCATGATATCATCATCATGATATCATCATCATGATATCATCATCATCATCATCTCATCATGATATCATCATCATCATCTCATCATGATATCATCATCATCATCTCATCATGATATCATCATAATCATCATCTCATCATGATATCATCATCATGATATCATCATCTCATCATCATCATCTCATCATGATATCATCATCATTATCTCATCATGATATCATCATCATCATCATCATCATCATCTCATCATGATATCATCATCATGATATCATCATCATCATCAACTCATCATGATATCATCATCATCATCATCATTTCATCATGATATCATCATCATCATCATCTCATCATGATATCATCATCATTATATCATCATCATTATCATCATCATCATCATCATCTCATTATGATATCATCATCATGATATCATCATCATCATCATTTCATCATGATATCATCATCATCATCTCATCATGATATCATCATCATTATATCATCATCATCATCATCATCATCATCATCATCATCTCATTATGATATCATCATCATGATATCATCATCATCATCTCATCATGATATCATCATCATCATCATCATCATCATCATCATCTCATCATGATATCATCATCTCATCATGATATCATCATCATGATATCATCATCATCATCTCATCATGATATCATCATCATCATTATCATCTCATCGTGATATCATCATCATCTCATCATCATCATCATCATCATCTCATTATGATATCATCATCATGATATCATCATCATCATCTCATCATGATATCATCATCATCATCATCATCATCATAATCTCATCATGATATCATCATCTCATCATGATATCATCATCATGATATCATCATCATCATCTCATCATGATATCATCATCATCATTATCATCTCATCGTGATATCATCATCATCTCATCATGATATCATCATCATGATCATCTCATCATGATATCATCATGATCATCTCATCATGATATCATCATCATGATATCATCATCATCATCATCTCATTATGATATCATCATCATCTCATCATGTTATCGATATCATCATCATCTCATCATGATATCATCATCATCATCATCATCATCATCATCATCATCATCATCATCTCATTATGATATCATCATCATGATATCATCATCATCATCATCATCATCATCTCATCATGATATCATCATCATCATCATCTCATCATGATATCATCATCTCATCATGATATCATCATCATGATATCATCATCATCATCTCATCATGATATCATCATCATCATCATCATGATATCATCATCATCATCATCATCTCATCATGATATCATCATCATGATATCATCATCATCATCATCATCTCATCATGATATCATCATCATCATCTCATCATCATCATCTCATCATGATACCATCATATTCATTATCTCATCATGATATCATCATCATCTCATCATGATGTCATCATCATCACCATCATCATCATCTCATCATGATATCATCATCTCATCATGATATCATCATCATCATCATCTCATCATTTTATCATCATCATGATCATCTCATCATGATATCATCATCATTATCATCTCATCATGATATCATCATTATCATCTCATCATGATATCATCATCATGATATCATCATCATCATCATCTCATCATGATATCATCATCATCATCATCATTATCATCTCATCGTGATATCATCATCATCATCATCTGATCATGATATCATCATCATGATCATCTCATCATGATATCATCATCATGATCATCTCATCATGATATCATCATCATGATATCATCATCATCATCTCATTATGATATCATCATCATCTCATCATGATATCATCATCATCTCATCATGATATCATCATCATGATATCATGATCATCATCATCTCATCATGATATCATCATCATCATTATCATCTCATCGTGATATCATCATCATCATCATCATCTCATCATGATATCATCATCATGATATCATCATCATCATCATCATCATCTCATCATGATATCATCATCATGATATCATCATCACCATCATCATCATCATCATCATCATCTCATGATGATATCATCATCATCATCATCATCATCATTTCCTCATCATCATCATCATCATCATCATCATCATCATCATCATCATCATCATCATCTCATCATGATATCATCATCATCATCATCATCATCTCATCATGATATCATCATCTCATCATGATATCATCATCATCATCATCATCATCTCATCATGATATCATCATCATCATCATCATGATCTCATCATCATGATCTCATGATCATTATCATCTCATCATGATATCATCATTATCATCTCATCATGATATCATCATCATGATATCATCATCATCATCATCTCATCATGATATCATCATCATCTCATCATGATGTCATCATCATCACCATCATCATCATCTCATCATGATATCATCATCTCATCATGATATCATCATCATCATCATCATCATCATCTCATCATTTTATCATCATCATGATCATCTCATCATGATATCATCATCATTATCATCTCATCATGATATCATCATTATCATCTCATCATGATATCATCATCATGATATCATCATCATCATCATCTCATCATGATATCATCATCATCATTATCATCTCATCGTGATATCATCATCATCAACATCTGATCATGATATCATCATCATGATCATCTCATCATGATATCATCATCATGATCATCTCATCATGATATCATCATCATGATATCATCATCATCATCTCATTATGATATCATCATCATCTCATCATGATATCATCATCATCTCATCATGATATCATCATCATGATATCATCATCATCATCATCATCTCATCATGATATCATCATCATCATTATCATCTCATCGTGATATCATCATCATCATCATCATCATCTCATCATGATATCATCATCATGATATCATCATCATGATATCATCATCATCATCTCATCATGATACCATCATCATCATCATCTCAGCATGATATCATCATCATCATCATCTCATCATATCATCATCATGATATCATCATCATCATCATCATCATCATCTCATCATGATATCATCATCATAATCTCATCATGATATCATCTTCATGATATCAGCATCATCATTATCATCATCATCTCATCATGATATCATCATCATGATATCATCATCATCATCATCTCATCATGATATCATCATCATCATCATCATCTCATCATCATCATCATCATCATCATCATCATCATCTCATCATGATATCATCATCATCATCATCTCATCATGATATCATCATCATTATATCATCATCATCATCATCATGATATCATCATCTCATCATGATATCATCATCATCATCATCATCATCATCTCATCATGATATCATCATCATGATATCATCATCATCATCATCATCATCATCATCATCTCATCATGATGTCATCATCATCATCATCATCATCATCTCATCATGATATCATCATCATGATATCATCATCATGATATCATCATCATCATCATCTCATCATGATATCATCATCATCATCTCATCATGATATCATCATCATCATCTCATCATGATATCATCATAATCATCATCTCATCATGATATCATCATCATGATATCATCATCTCATCATCATCATCTCATCATGATATCATCATCATTATCTCATCATGATATCATCATCATCATCATCATCATCTCATCATGATATCATCATCATGATATCATCATCATCATCTCATCATGATATCATCATCATCATCATCATCTCATCATGATATCATCATCATCATCATCTCATCATTTTATCATCATCATGATCATCTCATCATGATATCATCATCATTATCATCTCATCATGATATCATCATTATCATCTCATCATGATATCATCATCATGATATCATCATCATCATAATCTCATCATGATATCATCATCATCATCATTATCATCTCATCGTGATATCATCATCATCATCATCTGATCATGATATCATCATCATGATCATCTCATCATGATATCATCATCATGATCATCTCATCATGATATCATCATCATGATATCATCATCATCATCTCATTATGATATCATCATCATCTCATCATGATATCATCATCATGATATCATCATCATCATCATCTCATCATGATATCATCATCATCATTATCATCTCATCGTGATATCATCATCATCATCATCATCATCTCATCATGATATCATCATCATGATATCATCATCATCATCATCATCATCATCATCTCATCATGATATCATCATCATGATATCATCATCACCATCATCATCATCATCATCATCATCATCATCTCATGATGATATCATCATCATCATCATCATCATCATTTCCTCATCATCATCATCATCATCATCATCATCATCATCATCATCATCATCATCATCATCTCATCATGATATCATCATCATCATCATCATCATCTCATCATGATATCATCATCTCATCATGATATCATCATCATCATCATCATCATCTCATCATGATATCATCATCATCATCATCATGATCTCATCATCATGATCTCATCATCATTATCATCTCATCATGATATCATCATTATCATCTCATCATGATATCATCATCATGATATCATCATCATCATCATCTCATCATGATATCATCATCATCTCATCATGATGTCATCATCATCACCATCATCATCATCTCATCATGATATCATCATCTCATCATGATATCATCATCATCATCATCATCATCTCATCATTTTATCATCATCATGATCATCTCATCATGATATCATCATCATTATCATCTCATCATGATATCATCATTATCATCTCATCATGATATCATCATCATGATATCATCATCATCATCATCTCATCATGATATCATCATCATCATTATCATCTCATCGTGATATCATCATCATCAACATCTGATCATGATATCATCATCATGATCATCTCATCATGATATCATCATCATGATCATCTCATCATGATATCATCATCATGATATCATCATCATCATCTCATTATGATATCATCATCATCTCATCATGATATCATCATCATCTCATCATGATATCATCATCATGATATCATCATCATCATCATCATCTCATCATGATATCATCATCATCATTATCATCTCATCGTGATATCATCATCATCATCATCTCATCATGATATCATCATCATGATATCATCATCATCATCTCATCATGATACCATCATCATCATCATCTCAGCATGATATCATCATCATCATCATCTCATCATATCATCATCATGATATCATCATCATCATCATCATCATCTCATCATGATATCATCATCATCATCATCTGATCATGATATCATCATCATGATCATCTCATCATGATATCATTATCATGATCATCTCATCATGATATCATCATCATGATATCATCATCATCATCTCATTATGATATCATCATCATCTCATCATGATATCATCATCATCTCATCATGATATCATCATCATCATCATCTCATCATGATACCATCATCATCATCATCTCAGCATGATATCATCATCATCATTATCTCATCATATCATCATCATGATATCATCATCATCATCATCATATCATCATGATATCATCATCATAATCTCATCATGATATCATCTTCATGATATCAGCATCATCATTATCATCATCATCTCATCATGATATCATCATCATGATATCATCATCATCATCATCTCATCATGATATCATCATCATCATCATCATCTCATCATCATCATCATCATCATCATCATCATCATCATCATCATCATCTCATCATGATATCATCATCATCATCATCATCTCATCATGATATCATCATCATTATATCATCATCATCATCATCATGATATCATCATCTCATGATGATATCATCATCATCATCATCATCATCATTTCCTCATCATCATCATCATCATCATCATCATCATCATCATCATCATCATCATCATCATCATCATCTCATCATGATATCATCATCATCATCTCATCATGATATCATCATCTCATCATGATATCATCATCATCATCATCATCATCATCATCTCATCATGATATCATCATCATCATCATCATGATCTCATCATCATGATCTCATCATCATTATCATCTCATCATGATATCATCATTATCATCTCATCATGATA
>CM069860.1:45163757-45168757 GCA_036172795.1 Pelodytes ibericus
ATGATATCATCATCATCATCTCATTATGATATCATCATCATCTCATCATGATATCATCATCATCATCATCTCATCATGATATCATCATCATCATTATCATCTCATCGTGATATCATCATCATGATATCATCATCATCATCTCATCATGATATCATCATCATCATCTCATCATGATATCATCATCATCTCATCATGATATCATCATAATCATCATCTCATCATGATATCATCATCATGATATCATCATCTCATCATCATCATCTCATCAAGATATCATCATCATTATCTCATCATGATATCATCATCATATCATCATCATCATCTCATCATGATATCATCATCATCATCTCATCATGATACCATCATCATCATCATCTCAGCATGATATCATCATCATCATCATCTCATCATATCATCATCATGATATCATCATCATCATCTCATCATGATATCATCATCATCATCTCATCATGATATCATCATCATGATATCATCATCATCATCATCATCATCATCATCATCATCATCATCATCATCTCATCATGATATCATCATCATCATCATCTCATCATGATATCATCATCATTATCTCATCATGATATCATCATCATCATCATATCATCATCATGATATCATCATCATCATCTCATCATGATATCATCATAATCATCATCATTTCATCATGATATCATCATCATCATCTCATCATGATATCATCATCATTATATCATCATCATTATCATCATCATCATCATCATCTCATTATGATATCATCATCATGATATCATCATCATCATCTCATCATGATATCATCATCATCATCATCATCATCTCATCATGATATCATCATCTCATCATGATATCATCATCATGATATCATCATCATCATCTCATCATGATATCATCATCATGATATCATCATCATCATCTCATTATGATATCATCATCATCATCTCATTATGATATCATCATCATCTCATCATGTTATCGATATCATCATCATCTCATCATGATATCATCATCATGATCATCTCATCATGATATCATCATGATCATCTCATCATGATATCATCATCATGATATCATCATCATCATCTCATTATGATATCATCATCATCTCATCATGATATCATCATCATCATCATCTCATCATGATATCATCATCATCATTATCATCTCATCGTGATATCATCATCATGATATCATCATCATCATCTCATCATGATATCATCATCATCATCTCATCATGATATCATCATCATCTCATCATGATATCATCATAATCATCATCTCATCATGATATCATCATCATGATATCATCATCTCATCATCATCATCTCATCAAGATATCATCATCATTATCTCATCATGATATCATCATCATATCATCATCATCATCTCATCATGATATCATCATCATCATCTCATCATGATACCATCATCATCATCATCTCAGCATGATATCATCATCATCATCATCTCATCATATCATCATCATGATATCATCATCATCATCTCATCATGATATCATCATCATCATCTCATCATGATATCATCATCATGATATCATCATCATCATCATCATCATCATCATCATCATCATCATCATCTCATCATGATATCATCATCATCATCATCTCATCATGATATCATCATCATCATCTCATCATGATATCATCATCATGATATCAGCATCATCATTATCATTATCATCTCATCATCATCATCTCATCATGATATCATCATCATTATATCATCATCATCTTCATCATCATCATCATCATCATCATCATCATCATCTCATCATGATATCATCATCATGATATCATCATCATCATCATCATCATCATCATCATCATCATCATCTCATCATGATATCATCATCATCATCATCTCATTATGATATCATCATCTCATCATGATATCATCATCATGATATCATCATCATCATCTCATCATAATATCATCATCATCATCATCATGATATCAACATCATCATCATCTCATTATGATATCATCATCATGATATCATCATCATCATCTCATCATGATATCATCATCATCATTTCATCATCATCATCTCATCATGATATCATCATCATCTCATCATGATGTCATCATCATCATCATCATCATCATCTCATCATGATATCATCATCTCATCATGATATCATCATCATCATCATCATCTCATCATATTATCATCATCATGATCATCTCATCATGATATCATCATCATTATCATCTCATCATGATATCATCATTATCATCTCATCATGATATCATCATCATGATATCATCATCATCATCATCATCTCATCATGATATCATCATCATCATTATCATCTCATCGTGATATCATCATCATCTCATCATGATATCATCATTATCATCTCATCATGATATCATCATCATGATATCATCATCATCATCATCATCTCATCATGATATCATCATCATCATTATCATCTCATCGTGATATCATCATCATCTCATCATGATATCATCATGATCATCTCATCATGATATCATCATGATCATCTCATCATGATATCATCATCATGATATCATCATCTCATTATGATAGCATCATCATCTCATCATGATATCATCATCATCATCATCTCATCATGATATCATCATCATCATTATCATCTCATCGTGATATCATCATCATCATCTCATCATGATATCATCATCATGATCATCTCATCATGATATCATCATCATGATATCATCATCATCATCTCATCATGATACCATCATCATCTCATCATATCATCATCATGATATTATCATCATCATCATCTCATCATGATATCATCATCATGATCATCTCACCATGATATCATCATCATGATATCATCATCATCATCTCATCATGATATCATCATCATCATCTCATTATGATAGCATCATCATCTCATCATGATATCATCATCATCATCATCTCATCATGATATCATCATCATCATTATCATCTCATCGTGATATCATCATCATCATCTCATCATGATATCATCATCATGATCATCTCATCATGATATCATCATCATGATATCATCATCATCATCTCATCATGATACCATCATCATCATCATCTCATCATATCATCATCATGATATTATCATCATCATCATCTCATCATGATATCATCATCATGATCATCTCATCATGATATCATCATCATGATATCATCATCATCATCTCATCATGATATCATCATCATCATCATCTCATCATATCATCATCATGATATTATCATCATCATCATCTCATCATGATATCATCATCATCATCTCATCATGATATCATCATCATCATCATCATCATCATCTCATCATGATATCATCATCATCTCGTCATCATCATCATCATCATCATCTCATCATGATATCATCATCATTATATCATCATCATCATCATCATGATATCATCATCTCATCATGATATCATCATCATCATTATCATCTCATCATGATATCATCATCTCATCATGATATCATCATCTCATCATTATATCATCATCATCAACATCATCATCATCATCATCATCATCTCATCATGATATCATCATCATGATATTTTCATCATCATCATCATCATCATCATCTCTTCATGATATCCTCATCATCATCTCATCATGATATCATCATCATCATCATCATCTCATCATGATATCATCATCATCATCATCATCATCATCATCTCATCATGATATCATCATCATCATCATCATCATCATCATCTCATCATGATATCATCATCTCATCATGATATCATCATCTCATCATGATATCATCATCATCATCATCATCTCATTATGATATCATCATCATGATATCATCATCATCATCATCATCTCATCATGATATCATCATCATCATCATCTCATCATGATATCATCATCATTATATCATCATCATCATCTCATTATGATATCATCATCATCTCATCATGATATCATCATCATCATCATCTCATCATGATATCATCATCATCATTATCATCTCATCGTGATATCATCATCATGATATCATCATCATCATCTCATCATGATATCATCATCATCATCTCATCATGATATCATCATCATCTCATCATGATATCATCATAATCATCATCTCATCATGATATCATCATCATGATATCATCATCTCATCATCATCATCTCATCAAGATATCATCATCATTATCTCATCATGATATCATCATCATATCATCATCATCATCTCATCATGATATCATCATCATCATCTCATCATGATACCATCATCATCATCATCTCAGCATGATATCATCATCATCATCATCTCATCATATCATCATCATGATATCATCATCATCATCTCATCATGATATCATCATCATCATCTCATCATGATATCATCATCATGATATCATCATCATCATCATCATCATCATCATCATCATCATCATCATCTCATCATGATATCATCATCATCATCATCTCATCATGATATCATCATCATCATCTCATCATGATATCATCATCATGATATCAGCATCATCATTATCATTATCATCTCATCATCATCATCTCATCATGATATCATCATCATTATATCATCATCATCTTCATCATCATCATCATCATCATCATCATCATCATCATCTCATCATGATATCATCATCATGATATCATCATCATCATCATCATCATCATCATCATCTCATCATGATATCATCATCATCATCATCTCATTATGATATCATCATCTCATCATGATATCATCATCATGATATCATCATCATCATCTCATCATAATATCATCATCATCATCATCATGATATCAACATCATCATCATCTCATTATGATATCATCATCATGATATCATCATCATCATCTCATCATGATATCATCATCATCATTTCATCATCATCATCTCATCATGATATCATCATCATCTCATCATGATGTCATCATCATCATCATCATCATCATCTCATCATGATATCATCATCTCATCATGATATC
>CM069860.1:45176257-45313757 GCA_036172795.1 Pelodytes ibericus
TCATGATATCATCATCATCATCATCATCATCATCTCATCATGATATCATCATCATGATATCATCATCATCATCATCATCATCATCATCATCATCATCATCATCATCTCATGATGATATCATCATCATCATCATCATCATCATTTCATCATCATCATCATCATCATCATCATCATCATCATCATCATCATCTCATTATGATATCATCATCATGATATCATCATCATCATCATCATCTCATCATGATATCATCATCATCATCATCATCTCATCATGATATCATCATCTCATCATGATATCATCATCTCATCATGATATCATCATCATGATATCATCATCATGATATCATCATCATCATCTCATCATGCTATCATCATCATCATCATCATGATATCATCATCATCTCATCATGATATCATCATCATGATATCATCATCATCATCATCATCTCATCATGATATCATCATCATCATCTCATCATCATCATCTCATCATGATACCATCATATTCATCATCTCATCATGATATCATCATCATCTCATCATGATGTCATCATCATCACCATCATCATCATCTCATCATGATATCATCATCTCATCATGATATCATCATCATCATCATCATCATCTCATCATTTTATCATCATCATGATATCATCATCATCTCATCATGATGTCATCATCATCACCATCATCATCATCTCATCATGATATCATCATCTCATCATGATATCATCATCATCATCATCATCATCTCATCATTTTATCATCATCATGATCATCTCATCATGATATCATCATCATTATCATCTCATCATGATATCATCATTATCATCTCATCATGATATCATCATCATGATATCATCATCATCATCATCTCATCATGATATCATCATCATCATTATCATCTCATCGTGATAACATCATCATCATCATCTGATCATGATATCATCATCATGATCATCTCATCATCATCATCATCATCATCTCATCATGATATCATCATCATGATATCATCATCATCATCATCTCATCATGATATCATCATCATCATTATCATCTCATCGTGATATCATCATCATCATCATCATCTCATCATGATATCATCATCATGATATCATCATCATCATCTCATCATGATACCATCATCATCATCATCTCAGCATGATATCATCATCATCTCATCATATCATCATCATGATATCATCATCATCATCATCATCATCTCATCATGATATCATCATCATAACCTCATCATGATATCATCATCATGATATCAGCATCATCATTATCATCATCATCTCATCATGATATCATCATCATGATATCATCATCATCATCATCATCATCTCATCATGATATCATCATCATCATCATCTCATCATCATCATCATCATCATCATCTCATCATGATATCATCATCATTATATCATCATCATCATCATCATCTCATCATGATATCATCATCATGATATCATCATCATCATCATCTCATCATGATATCATCATCATGATATCATCATCATGATATCATCATCATCTCATCATGATATCATCATCATGATATCATCATCATGATATCATCATCATGATATCATAATCATGATATCATCATCATCTCATCATGATATCATCATCTCATCATCATCATCATCATCTCATCATCATCATCTCATCATGATATCATCATCATGATATCATCATCATGATATCATCATCATCAACATCTCATCATGATATCATCATCATGATATCATCATCATGATATCATCATCATCGTCTCATCATGATATCATCACCATCATCATCTCATCATGATATCATCATCATTATGATATCATCATGATATCATCATCATCATCTCATCATGATATCAACATCATGATATCATCATTATCATCATCATCTCATCATGATATCATCATCATCTCATCATGATATCATCATCTCATCATCATCATCATCATCTCATCATCATCATCATCATCTCATCATGATATCATCATCATGATATCATCATCATCGTCTCATCATGATATCAGCATCATCATCATCTCATCAATATATCATCATCATGATCATTTCATCATGATATCATCATCATGATATCATCATCATGATATCATCATCTCATCATCATCATCATCATCATCATCATCTCATCATGATATCATCATCATCATCATCATCATCATCATCATCATCATCATCTCATCATGATATCATCATCATAATATCATCATCATGATATCATCATCATCTCATCATGATATCATCATCATCATCATCTCATCATGATATCATCATCATCATCATCTCATCATGATATCATCATCATCATCTCATCATGATATCATCATCATCATCATCATCATCATCTCATCATGATATCATCATCATGATATCATCATCATCGTCTCATCATGATATCATCATCATCATAATCTCATCATGATATCATCATCATCATCTCATCATGATATCATCATCATGATATCATCATCATCGTCTCATCATGATATCATCATCATCATCATCATCTCATCATGATATCATCATCATCATCATCATCATCATCATCATGATATCATCATCATCATCATCTCATCATGATATCATCATCATCATCTCATCATGATATCATCATCATCATCTCATCATGATATCATCATCATCATCTCATCATGATATCATCATCATGATATCATCATCATCATCATCATCTCATCATGATATCATCATCATCGTCTCATCATGATATCATCATCATGATATCATCATCATCATCATCATCATCATCTCATCATGATATCATCATCATCGTCTCATCATGATATCATCATCATCATCATCATCATCTCATCATGATATCATCATCATGATATCATCATCATCGTCTCATCATGATATCATCATCATCATCATCATCATCATCTCATCATGATATCATCATCATGATCATCTCATCATGATATCATCATCATGATCATCTCATCATGATATCATCATCATGATATCATTATCACGATATCATCATCATCTTCACCATCATCTCATCATCATCGTCTCATCATGATATCATCATCATCGTCTCATCATGATATCATCATCATCATCATCTCATCATGATATCATCATCATGATATCATCATCATCATGATATCATCATCATGATATCATCATCATGATATCATCATCATCATCTCATCATGATATCAACATCATGATATCATCATCATCATCATCATCATCATCATCATCATCTCATCATGATATCATCATCATCTCATCATGATATCATCATCATGATATCATCATCATGATATCATCATCATGATATCATCATCATGATATCATCATCATCATCATCATCTCAGCATGATATCATCATCATGATATCATCATCATCGTCTCATCATGATATCATCATCATCATCATCATCATCATCTCAGCATGATATCATCATCATGATATCATCATCATCGTCTCATCATGATATCATCATCATCATCTCATCATGATATCATCATCATGATATCATCATCATCATCATCATCTCATCATGATACCATCATCATGATATCATCATCATCATCATCTCATCATGATATCATCATCATCTCATCATGATATCATCATCATGATATCATCATCATCATCATCTCATCATGATATCATCATCATGATCATTTCATCATGATATAATCATCATGATATCATCATCATCTCATCATGATATCATCATCATGATATCATCATCATGATATCATCATCATGATATCATCATCATGATATCATCATCATGATATTATCTTCATCTCATCATGATATCATCATCTCATCATCATCATCATCATCTCATTATGATATCATCATCATGATATCATAATCATCATCATCTCATCATGATATCATCATCATGATATCATCATCATGATATCATCATCAGCGTCTCATCATGATATCATCATCATCATCTCATCATGATATCATCATTATCATCATCATCATCTCATCATGATATCATCATCATGATCATCTCATCATGATATCATCATCACAATCATCTCATCATCATCATCGTCTCATCATGATATCATCATCATCGTCTCATCATGATATCATCATCATCATCATCTCATCATGATATCATCATCATGATATCATCATCATTATGATATCATCATGATATCATCATCATCATCATCTCATCATGATATCAACATCATGATATCATCATTATCATCATCATCTCATCATGATATCATCATCATCTCATCATGATATCATCATCTCATCATCATCATCATCATCTCATCATGATATCATCATCATCTCATCATGATATCATCATCATGATATCATCATCATCGTCTCATCATGATATCAGCATCATCATCATCTCATCATGATATCATCATCATGATCATTTCATCATGATATCATCATCATGATATCATCATCATGATATCATCATCTCATCATCATCATCATCATCATCTCATCATGATATCATCATCATCATCTCATCATGATATCATCATCATAATATCATCATCATGATATCATCATCATCTCATCATGATATCATCATCATCATATCATCATCATCTCATCATGATATCATCATCATCATCTCATCATGATATCATCATCATCATCATCTCATCATGATATCATCATCATGATATCATCATCATCGTCTCATCATGATATCATCATCATCATCATCTCATCATGATATCATCATCATCATCTCATCATGATATCATCATCATGATATCATCATCATCGTCTCATCATGATATCATCATCATCATCATCTCATCATGATATCATCATCATGATATCATCATCATCGTCTCATCATGATATCATCATCATCATCATCATCTCATCATGATATCATCATCATCATCTCATCATGATATCATCATCATGATATCATCATCATCGTCTCATCATGATATCATCATCATCATCATCTCATCATGATATCATCATCATCATCATCATCATCATCATCATCTCATCATGATATCATCATCATCATCTCATCATGATATCATCATCATCATCTCATCATGATATCATCATCATCATCTCATCATGATATCATCATCATCATCATCATCATCTCATCATGATATCATCATCATCGTCTCATCATGATATCATCATCATGATATCATCATCATCATCATCTCATCATGATATCATCATCATCGTCTCATCATGATATCATCATCATCATCATCATCATCTCATCATGATATCATCATCATGATATCATCATCATCGTCTCATCATGATATCATCATCATGATCATCTCATTATGATATCATCATCATGATATCATCATCATCTCATCATGATATCATCATCATCATCTCATCATCATCATCATCATGATATCATCATCATCATCTCATCATGATATCATCATCATGATATCATCATCATCTCATCATGATATCATCATCATCATCTCATCATCATCATCATCATGATATCATCATCATCATCTCATCATGATATCATCATCATGTTATCATCATGATATCATCATCATCATCATCATCATCATCATCATCTCATCATGATATCATCATCATCATCTCATCATGATATCATCATCATGATATCATCATCATAGTCTCATCATGATATCATCATCATCATCTCATCATGATATCATCATCATGATATCATCATCATCATCATCATCATCATCATCATCATCTCATCATGATATCATCATCATCATATCATCATCATCATCATCATCTCATCATGATATCATCATCATCATCATCTCATCATGATATCATCATCATCATCATCATCATCTCATCATGATATCATCATCATCATCATCTCATCATGATATCATCATCATCATCATCTCATCATGATATCATCATCATCATCTCATCATGATATCATCATCATCATCATCATCATCATCATCTCATCATGATATCATCATCATGATATCATCATCATCGTCTCATCATGATATCATCATCATCATAATCTCATCATGATATCATCATCATCATCTCATCATGATATCATCATCATGATATCATCATCATCGTCTCATCATGATATCATCATCATCATCATCTCATCATGATATCATCATCATCATCATCATCATCATCATCATGATATCATCATCATCATCATCATCTCATCATGATATCATCATCATCATCTCATCATGATATCATCATCATCATCTCATCATGATATCATCATCATCATCTCATCATGATATCATCATCATCATCTCATCATGATATCATCATCATCATCTCATCATGATATCATCATCATGATATCATCATCATGATATCATCATCATCATCATCATCATCATCTCATCATGATATCATCATCATCGTCTCATCATGATATCATCATCATGATATCATCATCATCATCATCATCATCATCTCATCATGATATCATCATCATCGTCTCATCTTGATATCATCATCATCATCATCATCATCTCATCATGATATCATCATCATGATATCATCATCATCGTCTCATCATGATATCATCATCATCATCATCATCTCATCATGATATCATCATCATGATCATCTCATCATGATATCATCATCATGATCATCTCATCATGATATCATCATCATGATATCATTATCACGATATCATCATCATCTTCACCATCATCATCATCATCATATCATCATCATCATCATCTCATCATGATATCATCATCATCTCATCATGATATCATCATCATGATATCATCATCATGATATCATCATCATGATATCATCATCATCATCATCATCTCAGCATGATATCATCATCATGATATCATCATCATCGTCTCATCATGATATCATCATCATCATCATCATCATCATCTCAGCATGATATCATCATCATGATATCATCATCATCGTCTCATCATGATATCATCATCATCATCTCATCATGATATCATCATCATGATATCATCATCATCATCATCATCTCATCATGATACCATCATCATGATATCATCATCATTATCATCTCATCATGATATCATCATCATCTCATCATGATATCATCATCATGATATCATCATCATCATCATCTCATCATGATATCATCATCATGATCATTTCCTCATGATATAATCATCATGATATCATCATCATCTCATCATGATATCATCATCATGATATCATCATCATGATATCATCATCATATCATCATCATCTCATCATGATATCATCATCATGATATCATCATCATGATATCATCATCATGATATCATCATCATGATATTATCTTCATCTCATCATGATATCATCATCTCATCATCATCATCATCATCTCATTATGATATCATCATCATGATATCATCATCATGATATCATAATCATCATCATCTCATCATGATATCATCATCATGATATCATCATCATGATATCATCATCATGATATCATCATCAGCGTCTCATCATGATATCATCATCATCATCTCATCATGATATCATCATTATCATCATCATCATCTCATCATGATATCATCATCATGATCATCTCATCATGATATCATCATCACAATCATCTCATCATCATCATCGTCTCATCATGATATCATCATCATCGTCTCATCATGATATCATCATCATCATCATCTCATCATGATATCATCATCATGATATCATCATCATTATGATATCATCATGATATCATCATCATCATCATCTCATCATGATATCAACATCATGATATCATCATTATCATCATCATCTCATCATGATATCATCATCATCTCATCATGATATCATCATCTCATCATCATCATCATCATCTCATCATGATATCATCATCATCTCATCATGATATCATCATCATGATATCATCATCATCGTCTCATCATGATATCAGCATCATCATCATCTCATCATGATATCATCATCATGATCATTTCATCATGATATCATCATCATGATATCATCATCATGATATCATCATCATGATATCATCATCTCATCATCATCATCATCATCATCTCATCATGATATCATCATCATCATCTCATCATGATATCATCATCATAATATCATCATCATGATATCATCATCATCTCATCATGATATCATCATCATCATATCATCATCATCTCATCATGATATCATCATCATCATCATCATCTCATCATGATATCATCATCATCATCATCTCATCATGATATCATCATCATGATATCATCATCATCGTCTCATCATGATATCATCATCATCATAATCTCATCATGATATCATCATCATCATTATCATCTCATCGTGATATCATCATCATCATCATCTGATCATGATATCATCATCATGATCATCTCATCATGATATCATCATCATGATCATCTCATCATGATATCATCATCATGATATCATCATCATCATCTCATTATGATATCATCATCATCTCATCATGATATCATCATCATCTCATCATGATATCATCATCATGATATCATCATCATCATCATCATCATCTCATCATGATATCATCATCATCATTATCATCTCATCGTGATATCATCATCATCATCATCATCTCATCATGATATCATCATCATGATATCATCATCATGATATCATCATCATCATCATCATCATCTCATCATGATATCATCATCATCATCATCATCATCATCATCATCATCATCTCATGATGATATCATCATCATCATCATCATCTCATCATGATATCATCATCATGATATCATCATCATCATCATCATCATCATCTCATCATGATATCATCATCATGATATCATCATCATCATCATCATCATCATCATCATCATCATCATCATCATCATCATCATCTCATGATGATATCATCATCATCATCATCATCATCATTTCATCATCATCATCATCATCATCATCATCATCATCATCATCATCTCATTATGATATCATCATCATGATATCATCATCATCATCATCATCTCATCATGATATCATCATCATCATCATCATCATCATCTCATCATGATATCATCATCTCATCATGATATCATCATCATGATATCATCATCATGATATCATCATCATGATATCATCATCATCATCTCATCATGCTATCATCATCATCATCATCATGATATCATCATCATCTCATCATGATATCATCATCATGATATCATCATCATCATCATCATCTCATCATGATATCATCATCATCATCTCATCATCATCATCTCATCATGATACCATCATATTCATCATCTCATCATGATATCATCATCATCTCATCATGATGTCATCATCATCACCATCATCATCATCTCATCATGATATCATCATCTCATCATGATATCATCATCATCATCATCATCATCTCATCATTTTATCATCATCATGATCATCTCATCATGATATCATCATCATTATCATCTCATCATGATATCATCATTATCATCTCATCATGATATCATCATCATGATATCATCATCATCATCATCTCATCATGATATCATCATCATCATTATCATCTCATCGTGATATCATCATCATCATCATCTGATCATGATATCATCATCATGATCATCTCATCATGATATCATCATCATCTCATCATGATATCATCATCATGATATCATCATCATCATCATCTCATCATGATATCATCATCATCATTATCATCTCATCGTGATATCATCATCATCATCATCATCTCATCATGATATCATCATCATGATATCATCATCATCATCTCATCATGATACCATCATCATCATCATCTCAGCATGATATCATCATCATCTCATCATATCATCATCATGATATCATCATCATCATCATCATCATCTCATCATGATATCATCATCATAATCTCATCATGATATCATCATCATGATATCAGCATCATCATTATCATCATCATCTCATCATGATATCATCATCATCATCATCTCATCATGATATCATCATCATCATCATCTCATCATCATCATCATCATCATCATCTCATCATGATATCATCATCATTATATCATCATCATTATCATCATCTCATCATGATATCATCATCATGATATCATCATCATCATCATCTCATCATGATATCATCATCATGATATCATCATCATGATATCATCATCATCTCATCATGATATCATCATCATGATATCATCATCATGATATCATCATCATGATATCATAATCATGATATCATCATCATCTCATCATGATATCATCATCTCATCATCATCATCATCATCTCATCATCATCATCTCATCATGATATCATCATCATGATATCATCATCATGATATCATCATCATCAACATCTCATCATGATATCATCATCATGATATCATCATCATGATATCATCATCATCGTCTCATCATGATATCATCACCATCATCATCTCATCATGATATCATCATCATTATGATATCATCATGATATCATCATCATCATCTCATCATGATATCAACATCATGATATCATCATTATCATCATCATCTCATCATGATATCATCATCATCTCATCATGATATCATCATCTCATCATCATCATCATCATCTCATCATCATCATCATCATCTCATCATGATATCATCATCATGATATCATCATCATCGTCTCATCATGATATCAGCATCATCATCATCTCATCAATATATCATCATCATGATCATTTCATCATGATATCATCATCATGATATCATCATCATGATATCATCATCATGATATCATCATCTCATCATCATCATCATCATCATCATCATCATCATCATCTCATCATGATATCATCATCATCATCATCATCATCATCATCATCATCATCATCTCATCATGATATCATCATCATAATATCATCATCATGATATCATCATCATCTCATCATGATATCATCATCATCATCATCTCATCATGATATCATCATCATCATCATCTCATCATGATATCATCATCATCATCTCATCATGATATCATCATCATCATCATCATCATCATCTCATCATGATATCATCATCATGATATCATCATCATCGTCTCATCATGATATCATCATCATCATAATCTCATCATGATATCATCATCATCATCTCATCATGATATCATCATCATGATATCATCATCATCATCATCATCTCATCATGATATCATCATCATCATCATCATCATCATCATCATGATATCATCATCATCATCATCTCATCATGATATCATCATCATCATCTCATCATGATATCATCATCATCATCTCATCATGATATCATCATTATCATCTCATCATGATATCATCATCATGATATCATCATCATCATCATCATCATCATCTCATCATGATATCATCATCATCGTCTCATCATGATATCATCATCATGATATCATCATCATCATCATCATCATCATCTCATCATGATATCATCATCATCGTCTCATCATGATATCATCATCATCATCATCATCATCTCATCATGATATCATCATCATGATATCATCATCATCATCATCATCATCATCTCATCATGATATCATCATCATGATCATCTCATCATGATATCATCATCATGATCATCTCATCATGATATCATCATCATGATATCATTATCACGATATCATCATCATCTTCACCATCATCTCATCATCATCGTCTCATCATGATATCATCATCATCGTCTCATCATGATATCATCATCATCATCATCTCATCATGATATCATCATCATGATATCATCATCATCATGATATCATCATCATGATATCATCATCATGATATCATCATCATCATCTCATCATGATATCAACATCATGATATCATCATCATCATCATCATCATCATCATCATCTCATCATGATATCATCATCATCTCATCATGATATCATCATCATGATATCATCATCATGATATCATCATCATGATATCATCATCATCATCATCATCTCAGCATGATATCATCATCATGATATCATCATCATCGTCTCATCATGATATCATCATCATCATCATCATCATCATCTCAGCATGATATCATCATCATGATATCATCATCATCGTCTCATCATGATATCATCATCATCATCTCATCATGATATCATCATCATGATATCATCATCATCATCATCATCTCATCATGATACCATCATCATGATATCATCATCATCATCATCTCATCATGATATCATCATCATGATCATTTCCTCATGATATAATCATCATGATATCATCATCATCTCATCATGATATCATCATCATGATATCATCATCATGATATCATCATCATATCATCATCATCTCATCATGATATCATCATCATGATATCATCATCATGATATCATCATCATGATATCATCATCATGATATCATCATCATGATATTATCTTCATCTCATCATGATATCATCATCTCATCATCATCATCTCATCATGATATCATCATCATGATATCATCATCATCGTCTCATCATGATATCATCATCATCATCATCTCATCATGATATCATCATCATGATCATCTCATCATGATATCATCATCATGATATCATCATCATGATATCATAATCATCATCATCTCATCATGATATCATCATCATGATATCATCATCATGATATCATCATCAGCGTCTCATCATGATATCATCATCATCATCTCATCATGATATCATCATTATCATCATCATCATCTCATCATGATATCATCATCATGATCATCTCATCATGATATCATCATCACAATCATCTCATCATCATCATCGTCTCATCATGATATCATCATCATCGTCTCATCATGATATCATCATCATCATCATCTCATCATGATATCATCATCATGATATCATCATCATTATGATATCATCATGATATCATCATCATCATCATCTCATCATGATATCAACATCATGATATCATCATTATCATCATCATCTCATCATGATATCATCATCATCTCATCATGATATCATCATCTCATCATCATCATCATCATCTCATCATGATATCATCATCATCTCATCATGATATCATCATCATGATATCATCATCATCGTCTCATCATGATATCAGCATCATCATCATCTCATCATGATATCATCATCATGATCATTTCATCATGATATCATCATCATGATATCATCATCATGATATCATCATCATGATATCATCATCTCATCATCATCATCATCATCATCTCATCATGATATCATCATCATCATCTCATCATGATATCATCATCATAATATCATCATCATGATATCATCATCATCTCATCATGATATCATCATCATCATATCATCATCATCTCATCATGATATCATCATCATCATCTCATCATGATATCATCATCATCATCATCTCATCATGATATCATCATCATGATATCATCATCATCGTCTCATCATGATATCATCATCATCATCATCTCATCATGATATCATCATCATCATCTCATCATGATATCATCATCATGATATCATCATCATCATCATCTCATCATGATATCATCATCATCATCTCATCATGATATCATCATCATGATATCATCATCATCGTCTCATCATGATATCATCATCATCATCATCTCATCATGATATCATCATCATCATCTCATCATGATATCATCATCATGATATCATCATCATCGTCTCATCATGATATCATCATCATCATCATCTCATCATGATATCATCATCATCATCATCATCATCATCATCATCATCTCATCATGATATCATCATCATCATCTCATCATGATATCATCATCATCATCATCATCATCATCATCATCATCTCATCATGATATCATCATCATCATCTCATCATGATATCATCATCATCATCTCATCATGATATCATCATCATCATCTCATCATGATATCATCATCATCATCATCATCTCATCATGATATCATCATCATCGTCTCATCATGATATCATCATCATGATATCATCATCATCATCATCTCATCATGATATCATCATCATCGTCTCATCATGATATCATCATCATCATCATCATCATCTCATCATGATATCATCATCATGATATCATCATCATCGTCTCATCATGATATCATCATCATGATCATCTCATTATGATATCATCATCATGATATCATCATCATCTCATCATGATATCATCATCATCTCATCATCATCATCATCATGATATCATCATCATCATCTCATCATGATATCATCATCATGATATCATCATCATCTCATCATGATATCATCATCATCATCTCATCATCATCATCATCATGATATCATCATCATCATCTCATCATGATATCATCATCATGATATCATCATGATATCATCATCATCATCATCATCATCATCATCTCATCATGATATCATCATCATCATCTCATCATGATATCATCATCATGATATCATCATCATAGTCTCATCATGATATCATCATCATCATCTCATCATGATATCATCATCATGATATCATCATCATCATCATCATCATCATCATCATCATCATCATCATCTCATCATGATATCATCATCATCATATCATCATCATCATCATCATCTCATCATGATATCATCATCATCATCATCTCATCATGATATCATCATCATCATCATCATCATCTCATCATGATATCATCATCATCATCATCTCATCATGATATCATCATCATCATCATCTCATCATGATATCATCATCATCATCATGATATCATCATCATCATCATCATCATCATCATCTCATCATGATATCATCATCATGATATCATCATCATCGTCTCATCATGATATCATCATCATCATAATCTCATCATGATATCATCATCATCATCTCATCATGATATCATCATCATGATATCATCATCATCGTCTCATCATGATATCATCATCATCATCATCTCATCATGATATCATCATCATCATCATCATCATCATCATCATCATCATCATGATATCATCATCATCATCATCATCTCATCATGATATCATCATCATCATCTCATCATGATATCATCATCATCATCTCATCATGATATCATCATCATCATCTCATCATGATATCATCATCATCATCTCATCATGATATCATCATCATGATATCATCATCATCATCATCATCATCATCTCATCATGATATCATCATCATCGTCTCATCATGATATCATCATCATGATATCATCATCATCATCATCATCATCATCTCATCATGATATCATCATCATCGTCTCATCATGATATCATCATCATCGTCTCATCATGATATCATCATCATCATCATGATATCATCATCATCGTCTCATCATGATATCATCATCATCATCATCATGATCATCTCATCATGATATCATCATCATGATCATCTCATCATGATATCATCATCATGATCATCTCATCATGATATCATCATCATGATATCATTATCACGATATCATCATCATCTTCACCATCATCATCATCATCATATCATCATCATCATCATCTCATCATGATATCATCATCATCTCATCATGATATCATCATCATGATATCATCATCATGATATCATCATCATCATCATCATCTCAGCATGATATCATCATCATGATATCATCATCATCGTCTCATCATGATATCATCATCATCATCATCATCATCATCTCAGCATGATATCATCATCATGATATCATCATCATCGTCTCATCATGATATCATCATCATCATCTCCTCATGATATCATCATCATGATATCATCATCATCATCATCATCTCATCATGATACCATCATCATGATATCATCATCATTATCATCTCATCATGATATCATCATCATCTCATCATGATATCATCATCATGATATCATCATCATCATCATCTCATCATGATATCATCATCATGATCATTTCCTCATGATATAATCATCATGATATCATCATCATCTCATCATGATATCATCATCATGATATCATCATCATGATATCATCATCATATCATCATCATCTCATCATGATATCATCATCATGATATCATCATCATGATATCATCATCATGATATTATCTTCATCTCATCATGATATCATCATCTCATCATCATCATCATCATCTCATTATGATATCATCATCATGATATCATCATCATGATATCATAATCATCATCATCTCATCATGATATCATCATCATGATATCATCATCATGATATCATCATCATGATATCATCATCAGCGTCTCATCATGATATCATCATCATCATCTCATCATGATATCATCATTATCATCATCATCATCTCATCATGATATCATCATCATGATCATCTCATCATGATATCATCATCACAATCATCTCATCATCATCATCGTCTCATCATGATATCATCATCATCGTCTCATCATGATATCATCATCATCATCATCTCATCATGATATCATCATCATGATATCATCATCATTATGATATCATCATGATATCATCATCATCATCATCTCATCATGATATCAACATCATGATATCATCATTATCATCATCATCTCATCATGATATCATCATCATCTCATCATGATATCATCATCTCATCATCATCATCATCATCTCATCATGATATCATCATCATCTCATCATGATATCATCATCATGATATCATCATCATCGTCTCATCATGATATCAGCATCATCATCATCTCATCATGATATCATCATCATGATCATTTCATCATGATATCATCATCATGATATCATCATCATGATATCATCATCATGATATCATCATCTCATCATCATCATCATCATCATCTCATCATGATATCATCATCATCATCTCATCATGATATCATCATCATAATATCATCATCATTATATCATCATCATCTCATCATGATATCATCATCATCATATCATCATCATCTCATCATGATATCATCATCATCATCATCATCTCATCATGATATCATCATCATCATCATCTCATCATGATATCATCATCATGATATCATCATCATCGTCTCATCATGATATCATCATCATCATCATCTCATCATGATATCATCATCATCGTCTCATCATGATATCATCATCATCATCATCTCATCATGATATCATCATCATCATCATCATCATCATCATCATCTCATCATGATATCATCATCATCATCTCATCATGATATCATCATCATCATCTCATCATGATATCATCATCATCATCTCATCATGATATCATCATCATCATCATGATATCATCATCATCGTCTCATCATGATATCATCATCATGATATCATCATCAACTCATCATGATATCATCATCATCGTCTCATCATGATATCATCATCATCATCATCATCATCTCATCATGATATCATCATCATGATATCATCATCATCGTCTCATCATGATATCATCATCATGATCATCTCATTATGATATCATCATCATGATATCATCATCATCTCATCATGATATCATCATCATCATCTCATCATCATCATCATCATGATATCATCATCATCATCTCATCATGATATCATCATCATGATATCATCATCATCTCATCATGATATCATCATCATCATCTCATCATCATCATCATCATGATATCACCATCATCATCTCATCATGATATCATCATCATGATATCATCATGATATCATCATCATCATCATCATCATCATCTCATCATGATATCATCATCATCATCTCATCATGATATCATCATCATGATATCATCATCATAGTCTCATCATGATATCATCATCATCATCTCATCATGATATCATCATCATGATATCATCATCATCATCATCATCATCATCATCATCTCATCATGATATCATCATCATCATATCATCATCATCATCATCTCATCATGATATCATCATCATCATCATCTCATCATGATATCATCATCATCATCATCATCATCTCATCATGATATCATCATCATGATATCATCATCATCGTCTCATCATGATATCATCATCATCATCATCTCATCATGATATCATCATCATCTCATCATGATATCATCATCATCATCTCATAATATCATCATCATCGTCTCATCATGATATCATCATCATCATCATCTCATCATGATATCATCATCATGATATCATCATCATCATCATCATATCATCATCATGATATCATCATCATCATCATCATCATCATCATCATCTCATCATGATACCATCATCATGATACCATCATCATCGTCTCATCATGATATCATCATCATCATCATCTCATCATGATATCATCATCATGATCATTTCCTCATGATATCATCATCATGATCATTTCCTCATGATATCATCATCATGATATCATCATCATCTCATCATGATATCATCATCATGATATCATCATCTCATCATCATCATCATCTCATCATGATATCATCATCATCATCATCATCATCTCATCATGATATCATCATCTCATCATGATATCATCATCATGATATCATCATCATGATATCATCATCATCATCATCTCATCATGCAATCATCATCATCATGATATCATCATCATCGTCTCATCATGATATCATCATCATCATCATCATCATCATCATCATATCATCATGATATCATCATCATCATCTCATCATGATACCATCATCATGATATCATCATCATCGTCTCATCATAATATCATCATCATCATCATCATCTCATCATGATATCATCATCATGATCATTTCCTTATGATATCATCATCATGATCATTTCTTCATGATATCATCATCATGATATCATCATCATCTCATCATGATATCATCATCATGATATCATCATCATGATATCATCATCTCATCATCATCATCATCTCATCATGATATCATCATCATCATCATCATCATCTCATCATGATATCATCATCTCATCATTATATCATCATCATGATATCATCATCATGATATCATCATCATCATCATCTCATCATGCAATCATCATCATCATGATATCATCATCATCGTCTCATCATGATATCATCATCATCATCATCATCATCATATCATCATGATATCATCATCATCATCTCATCATGATATCATCATCATCATCTCATCATGATATCATCATCATCTCATCATGATATCATCATCATCTCATCATGATATCATCATCATCTCATCATGATATCATCATCATCTCATCATGATATCATCATCATAATATCATCATCATCATCATCATCTCATCATGATATCATCATCATGATATCATCATCATCATCATCATCATCATCTCATCATGATATCATCATCATGATATCATCATCATCGTCTCATCATGATATCATCATCATGATCATCTCATCATGATATCATCATCATGATCATCTCATCATGATATCATCATCATGATATCATCATCATCATGATATCATCATCATCATGATATCATCATCATCATCTCATCATGATATCATCATCATGATATCATCATCATGATATCATCATCATCTCATCATGATATCATCATCATCATCATCTCATCATCATCATCATCATCATCATCATCATCATCTCATTATGATATCATCATCATCATCTCATCATGATATCATCATGGTATCATCATCATCATCATCATCATCATCATCATAATCATCATCTCATCATGATATCATCATCATCATCATCATCATCATCATCATCATCATCTCATCATGATATCATCATCATGATATCATCATCATCGTCTCATCATGATATCATCATCATCATCTCATCATGATATCATCATCATCATCATCATCATCATCATGATCTCATCATGATATCATCATCATCACCATCATCATCTCATCATCATCTCATCATGATATCATCATCATCTCATCATGATATCTTCATTATCTCATCATGACATCATCATCATCTCATCATGATATCATCATCATCTCATCATGATATCTGCATTATCTCATCATGACATCATCATCATCTCATCATGATATCATCATCATCTCATCATGATATCATCATCATCATCTCATCATGATATCATCATCATGATATCATCATCATCATCATCTCATCATGATATCATCATCATCATCATCATCATCATCATCTCATCATGATATCATCATCATGATATCATCAGCATGATATCATCATCATCATCATCATCTCATCATGATATCATCATCATCATCATCATCATCATCATCATCTCATCATGATATCATCATCGTGATATCATCATCATGATATCATCATCATCATCATCTCATCATGATATCATCATCATGATATCATCATCATGATATCATCATCATCATCATCTCATCATGAAATCATCATCATCATGATATCATCATCATCGTCTCATCATGATATCATCATCATCATCTCATCATGATATCATCATCATGATATCATCATCATCATCATCATCATCATCATATCATCATGATATCATCATCATGATATCATCATCATCGTCTCATCATGATATCATCATCAAGATATCATCATCATCATCATCATCATCATCATCATCATCATCATAATCATCATCTCATCATGATATCATCATCATCATCATCATCATCTCATCATGATATCATCATCATGATATCATCATCATCGTCTCATCATGATATCATCATCTCATCATGATATCATCATCATCATCATCATCATCTCATCATGATATCATCATCATGATATCATCATCATCGTCTCATCATGATATCATCATCATCATCTCATCATGATATCATCATCATGATATCATCATCATCATCATCATCATCATCATCATCTCATCATGATATCATCATCATGATATCATCATCATCATCATCATATCATCATCATGATATCATCATCATCATCATCATCATCATCATCATCATCATCATCATCTCATCATGATACCATCATCATGATATCATCATCATCGTCTCATCATGATATCATCATCATCATCATCTCATCATGATATCATCATCATGATCATTTCCTCATGATATCATCATCATGATCATTTCCTCATGATATCATCATCATGAGATCATCATCATCTCATCATGATATCATCATCATGATATCATCATCTCATCATCATCATCATCTCATCATGATATCATCATCATCATCATCATCATCATCTCATCATGATATCATCATCATGATATCATCATCATGATATCATCATCATCATCATCTCATCATGCAATCATCATCATCATGATATCATCATCATCGTCTCATCATGATATCATCATCATCATCATCATCATCATCATCATATCATCATGATATCATCATCATCATCTCATCATGATACCATCATCATGATATCATCATCATCGTCTCATCATAATATCATCATCATCATCATCATCTCATCATGATATCATCATCATGATCATTTCCTTATGATATCATCATCATGATCATTTCCTCATGATATCATCATCATGATATCATCATCATCTCATCATGATATCATCATCATGATATCATCATCATGATATCATCATCATGATATCATCATCTCATCATCATCATCATCTCATCATGATATCATCATCATCATCATCATCTCATCATGATATCATCATCTCATCATTATATCATCATCATGATATCATCATCATGATATCATCATCATCATCATCTCATCATGCAATCATCATCATCATGATATCATCATCATCGTCTCATCATGATATCATCATCATCATCATCATATCATCATGATATCATCATCATCATCTCATCATGATATCATCATCATCATCTCATCATGATATCATCATCATCTCATCATGATATCATCATCATCTCATCATGATATCATCATCATCTCATCATGATATCATCATCATCTCATCATGATATCATCATCATGATATCATCATCATCATCATCATCTCATCATGATATCATCATCATGATATCATCATCATCATCATCATCATCTCATCATGATATCATCATAATGATATCATCATCACCGTCTCATCATGATATCATCATCATGATCATCTCATCATGATATCATCATCATGATCATCTCATCATGATATCATCATCATGATATCATCATCATCATGATATCATCATCATGATATCATCATCATCATCATCTCATCATGATATCATCATCATGATATCATCATCATCGTCTCATCATGATATCATCATCATGATCATCTCATCATGATATCATCATCATGATCATCTCATCATGATATCATCATCATGATATCATCATCATGATATCATCATCATCATGATATCATCATCATCATCTCATCATGATATCATCATCATGATATCATCATCATGATATCATCATCATCTCATCATGATATCATCATCATCATCTCATCATCATCATCATCATCATCATCTCATTATGATATCATCATCATCATCTCATCATGATATCATCATGGTATCATCATCATCATCATCATCATCATCATCATCATCATAATCATCATCTCATCATGATATCATCATCATCATCTCATCATGATATCATCATCATCATCATCATCATCTCATCATGATATCATCATCATGATATCATCATCATCGTCTCATCATGATATCATCATCATCATCATGATCTCATCATGATATCATCATCATCACCATCATCATCTCATCATCATCTCATCATGACATCATCATCATCTCATCATGATATCATCATCATCTCATCATGATATCTGCATTATCTCATCATGACATCATCATCATCTCATCATGATATCATCATCATCTCATCATGATATCATCATCATCATCTCATCATGATATCATCATCATGATATCATCATCATCATCATCTCATCATGATATCATCATCATCATCATCATCATCTCATCATGATATCATCATCATGATATCATCATCATGATATCATCATCATCATCATCATCTCATCATGATATCATCATCATCATCATCTCATCATGATATCATCATCGTGATATCATCATCATCATCATCATCATCTCATCATGATATCATCATCATCATCATCATCATCTCATCATGATATCATCATCATCATCATCGTCTCATCATGATATCATCATCATCATCATCATCATCTCATCATGATATCATCATCATGATATCATCATCATGATATCATCATCATGATATCATCATCTCATCATGATATCATCATCTCATCATCATCATCATCATCTCATCATGATATCATCATCATGATATCATCATCATCATCAGCTCATCATTATATCATCATCATCATCTCATCATGATATCATCATCATGATATCATCATCATCATCTCATCATGATATCATCATCATCATCATCATCATCATCATCTCATCATGATATCATCATCATCATCATCATCATCATCTCATCATGATATCATCATCATGATATCATCATCATCATCAGCTCATCATTATATCATCATCATCATCTCATCATGATATCATCATCATGATATCATCATCATCATCTCATCATGATATCATCATCATCTCATCATGATATCATCATCATGATATCATCATCATAATATCATCATCATCATCATCATCTCATCATGATATCATCATCATGATATCATCATCATGATATCATCATCATCGTCTCATCATGATATCATCATCATCATCTCATCATGATATCATCATCATGATCATCTCATCATGATATCATCATCATGATCATCTCATCATGATATCATCATCATGATCATCTCATCATGATATCATCATCATGATATCATCATCATGATATCATCATCATCATCATCTCATCATGATATCATCATCATGATATCATCATCATCGTCTCATCATGATATCATCATCATCATCATCATCATCTCATCATGATATCATCATCATCATGATGATATCTTCATCATCTCATCATGATATCATCATCATGATATCATCATCATGATATCATCATCATCATCATCATCATCTCAGAATGAAATCATCATCATGATATCATCATCATCGTCTCACCATGATATCATCATCATCATCTCATCATGATATCATCATCATGATATCATCATCATCATCATCATCATCATCATCTCAGCATGATATCATCATTATGATCATCTCATCATGATATCATCATCATGATATCATCATCATGATATCATCATCATCATCATGATATCATCATCATCATCATCATCTCATCATGATATCATCATCATGATATCATCATCATGATATCATCATCATGATATCATCATCATCTCATCATGATATCATCATCATCATCTCATCATCATCATCTCATTATGATATCATCATCATCATCTCATCATGATATCATCATCATGATATCATCATCATCATCATCTCATCATGATATCATCATCATCATCTCATCATGCTATCATCATCATGATATCGTCATCATGATATCATCATGATATCATCATCATCATTCATCATCTCATCATGATATCATCATCATCATCTCATCATGATATCATCATCATGATATCATCATCATAGTCTCATCATGATATCACCATCATCATCATCTCATCATGATATCATCATCATGATATCATCATCATCATCATCATCATCATCATCATCATCTCATCATGATATCATCATCATGATATCATCATCATCATCATCATCTCATCATGATATCATCATCATCATCATCTCATCATGATATCATCATCATCATCATCATCATCATCTCATCATGATATCATCATCATGATATCATCATCATCGTCTCATCATGATATCATCATCATCATCATCATCTCATCATGATATCATCATCATGATCATCTCATCATGATATCATCATCATGATATCATCATCATGATATCATCATCATCTCATCATGATATCATCATCATGATATCATCATCATCGTCTCATCATGATATCATCATCATCATCATCTCATCATGATATCATCATCATGATCATCTCATCATGATATCATCATCATGATATCATCATCATGATATCATCATCATCATCATCATCTCATCATGATATCATCATCATGATGCCATCATCATGATATCATCATCATCGTCTCATCATGATATCATCATCATCATCATCTCATCATGATATCATCATCATGATATCATCATCATGATATCATCATCATGATATCATCATCATCATCATCATGATATCATCATCATCATCATCATCATCATCATCATCTCATCATGATGCCATCATCATGATATCATCATCATCGTCTCATCATGATATCATCATCATCATCATCATGATATCATCATCATCATCATCTCATCATGATATCATCATCATGATGCCATCATCATGATATCATCATCATCGTCTCATCATGATATCATCATCATCATCATCTCATCATGATATCATCATCATCATCATCTCATCATGATATCATCATCATGATATCATCATCATGATATCATCATCATCATCATCATCATCTCATCATGATATCATCATCATCTCATCATGATATCATCATCATGATATCATCATCATGATATCATCATCATCATCATCATCTCATCATGATATCATCATCATCATCATCATCTCATCATGATATCATCATCATAATCATCTCATCATGATATCATCATCATGATATCATCATCATCATCATCTCATCATGATATCATCATCATCTCATCATGAGATCAACATCATGATATCATCATCATCATCATCATCTCATCATGATATCATCATCATGATATCATCATCATGATATCATCATCATCTCATCATGATATCAACATCATGATATCATCATCATCATCATCTCATCATGATATCATCATCATCATCATCTCATCATGATATCATCATCATGATATCATCATCATCATCATCATCATCATCTCATCATGATGTCATCATCATGATATCATCATCATCGTCTCATCATGATATCATCATCATCTCATCATGATATCATCATCATGATATCATCATCATGATATCATCATCATCATCATCATCTCATCATGATATCATCATCATGATATCATCATCATCATCATCATCTCATCATGATATCATCATCATGATCATTTCCTTATGATATCATCATCATGATATCATCATCATCTCATCATGATATCATCATCATGATATCATCATCATGATATCATCATCATCATCATCATCTCATCATGATATCATCATCATGATATCATCATCATCATCATCATCATCTCATCATGATATCATCATCATGATCATTTCCTTATGATATCATCATCATGATATCATCATCATCTCATCATGATATCATCATCATGATATCATCATCATGATATCATCATCTCGATATCATCATCATCATCATCATCATCATCTCATCATGATATCATCATCATCATCATCTCATCATGATATCATCATCATGATATCATCATCATGATATCATCATCATGATATCATCATCATGATATCATCATCTCATCATGATATCATCATCTCGATATCATCATCATCATCATCATCATCATCTCATCATGATATCATCATCATCATCATCTCATCATGATATCATCATCATGATATCATCATCATAATATCATCATCATCATCATCTCATCATGATATCATCATCATGATATCATCATCATCGTCTCATCATGATATCATCATCATGATCATCTCATCATGATATCATCATCATGATCATCTCATCATGATATCATCATCATTATATCATCATCATCATCATCATCTCAGAATGAAATCATCATCATGATATCATCATCATCGTCTCACCATGATATCATTATCATCATCTCATCATGATATCATCATCATGATATCATCATCATCATCATCTCAGCATGATATCATCATCATGATATCATCATCATCGTCTCATCATGATATAATCATCATCATCTCATCATGATATCATCATCATGATATCATCATCATCATCATCATCATGATCATCTCATCATGATATCATCATTATGATCATCTCATCATGATATCATCATCATGATATCATCATCATCATCATGATATCATCATCATCATCTCATCATGATATCATCATCATGATATCATCATCATGATATCATCATCATCTCATCATGATATCATCATCATCATCATCTCATCATCATCATCTCATTATGATATCATCATCATCATCTCATCATGATATCATCATCATGATATCATCATGATATCAGCATCATCATCATCATCATCTCATCATGATATCATCATCATCATCTCATCATGATATCATCATCATGATATCGTCATCATGATATCATCATGATATCATCATCATCATCATCATCATCTCATCATGATATCATCATCATCATCTCATCATGATATCATCATCATGATATCATCATCATAGTCTCATCATGATATCACCATCATCATCATCTCATCATGATAGCATCATCATGATATCATCATCATCATCATCTCATCATGATATCATCATCATCACATCATCATCATCATCATCATCATCTCATCATGATATCATCATCATCATCATCATCTCATCATGATATCATCATCATCATCATCATCATCATCATCTCATCATGATATCATCATCATGATATCATCATCATCGTCTCATCATGATATCATCATCATCATCATCATCTCATCGTGATATCATCATCATGATCATCTCATCATGATATCATCATCATGATATCATCATCATGATATCATCATCATCATCATCTCATCATGATATCATCATCATGATATCATCATCATGATATCATCATCATCATCATCTCATCATGATATCATCATCATGATATCATCATCATCGTCTCATCATGATATCATCATCATCATCATCTCATCATGATATCATCATCATGATCATTTCCTCATGATATCATCATCATGATATCATCATCATCTCTTCATGATATCATCATCATGATATCATCTTTATGATATCATCATCATCTCATCATGATATCTTCATCATGATATCATCATCATGATATCATCATCATGATATCATCATCATGATATCATCATCATCTCATCATCATCATCATCATCATCTCATCATAATATCATCATCATCATCTCATCATGATATCATCATCATGATATCATCATCATGATATCATCATCATCATCGTCTCATCATGATATCATCATCATGATATCATCATCATGATATCATCATCATGATATCATCATCATTGTCTCATCATGATATCATCATCATCATCTCATCATGATATCATCATCATGAGATCATCATCATGATATCATCATCATGATATCATCATCATTGTCTCATCATGATATCATCATCATCATCTCATCATGATATCATCATGATATCATCATCATCATCATCTCATCATGATATCATCATCATGATATCATCATCATCGTCTCATCATGATATCATCATCATCATCATCTCATCATGATATCATCATCATGATCATCTCATCATGATATCATCATCATGATATCATCATCATCATCTCATCATCATAATTGTCTCATCATGATATCATCATCATTGTCTCATCATGATATCATCATCATTGTCTCATCATGATATCATCATCATCATCATCTCATCATGATATCATCATCATGATATCATCATCATCATGATATCATTATCATCTCATCATGATATCATTATCATCTCATCATGATATCATCATCATGATATCATCATCATCGTCTCATCATGATATCATCATCATCATCATCATCTCATCATGATATCATCATCATGATCATTTCATCATGATATCATCATCATGATATCATCATCATGATATCATCATCATCATCATCATCATCATCATCATCTCAGCATGATATCATCATCATGATATCATCATCATCGTCTAACCATGATATCATCATCATCATCTCATCATGATATCATCATCATGATATCATCATCATCATCATCATCTCAGCATGATATCATCATCATGATATCATCATCATCGTCTCATCATGATATCATCATGATCATCTCATCATCATCATCATCTCATCATGAATATCATCATCATGATATCATCATCATCATCTCATCATGATATCATCAACATCATCTCATCATGATATCATCATCATCATCATCATCATCATCATTTCATCATGATATCATCATCATCATTTCATCATGATATCATCATCGTCATCTCTTCATGATATCATCATCATCATCATCATCTCATCATGATATCATCATCATGATATCATCATCATCATCATCATCTCATCATGATATCATCATCATCATCTCATCATGATATTATCATCATGATATCATCATCATCATGATATCATCATCATGATATCATCATCATCATCATCATCATGATATCATCATCATCATCATCATCATCATCATCATCATCTCATCATGATATCATCATCATCATCTCATCATGATATCATCATCATGATATCATCATCATCATCATCATCATCTCATCATGATATCATCATCATCTCATCATGATATCATCATCATGATATCATCATCATCATCATCTCATCATGATATCATCATCATGATATCATCATCATCTCATCATGATATCATCAACATCATCTCATCATGATATCATCATCATCATCATCATCTCATCATGATATCATCATCATCATCTCATCATGATATCATCATTATCATCTCATCATCATCATCATCTCATCATGAATATCATCATCATCATCTCATCATGATATCATCATCATCATCATCTCATCATGTTATCATCATCATCATCTCATCATGATATCATCATCTCATCATGTTATCATCATCATCATTTCATCATGATATCATCATCATCATTTCATCATGATATCATCATCATCATCTCTTCATGATATCATCATCATCATCATCTCATCATGATATCATCATCATGATATCATCATCATCATCATCATCTCATCATGATATCATCATGATATCATCATCATCATCATGATATCATCATCATCATCATATCATCATCATCATCATCATCTCATCATGATATCATCATCATGATATCATCATCATGATATCATCATCATCATCATCATCATCATCATCATCATCATCATCATCTCATCATGATATCATCATCATGATATCATCATCATGATATCATCATCATCATCATCATCATCATCATCATCATCATCATCATCTCATCATGATATCATCATCATCATCTCATCATGATATCATCAACATCATCTCATCATGATATCATCATCATCATCATCATCATCTCATCATGATATCATCATCATCATCTCATCATGATATCATCATGATCATCTCATCATCATCATCATCTCATCATGAATATCATCATCATGATATCATCATCATCATCTCATCATGATATCATCAACATCATCTCATCATGATATCATCATCATCATCATCATCATCATCATCTCATCATGATATCATCATCATCATCTCATCATGATATCATCATTATCATCTCATCATCATCATCATCTCATCATGTATATCATCATCATCATTTCATCATGATATCATCATCATCATTTCATCATGATATCATCATCATCATCTCTTCATGATATCATCATCATCATCATCATCTCATCATGATATCATCATCATGATATCATCATCATCATCATCATCTCATCATGATATCATCATCATCATCTCATCATGATATTATCATCATGATATCATCATCATCATGATATCATCATCATGATATCATCATCATCATCATCATCATCATGATATCATCATCATCATCATCATCATCATCATCATCATCATCATCATCATCATCTCATCATGATATCATCATCATCTCATCATGATATCATCATCATGATATCATCATCATCATCATCATCATCTCATCATGATATCATCATCATCTCATCATGATATCATCATCATGATATCATCATCATCATCATCTCATCATGATATCATCATCATGATATCATCATCATCTCATCATGATATCATCAACATCATCTCATCATGATATCATCATCATCATCATCATCTCATCATGATATCATCATCATCATCTCATCATGATATCATCATTATCATCTCATCATCATCATCATCTCATCATGAATATCATCATCATCATCTCATCATGATATCATCATCATCATCATCTCATCATGTTATCATCATCATCATCTCATCATGATATCATCATCTCATCATGTTATCATCATCATCATTTCATCATGATATCATCATCATCATTTCATCATGATATCATCATCATCATCTCTTCATGATATCATCATCATCATCATCTCATCATGATATCATCATCATGATATCATCATCATCATCATCATCATCTCATCATGATATCATCATGATATCATCATCATCATCATGATATCATCATCATCATCATATCATCATCATCATCATCATCTCATCATGATATCATCATCATGATATCATCATCATGATATCATCATCATCATCATCATCATCATCATCATCATCATCATCTCATCATGATATCATCATCATGATATCATCATCATCATCATCTCATCATGATATCATCATCATCATCTCATCATGATATCCTCATCATCATCTCATCATGATATCATCATAATGATATCATCATCATCATCATCATCATCATCTCATCATGATATCATCATCATGATATCATCATCATGATATCATCATCATCATCATCATCATCATCTCATCATGATATCATCATCTCATCATGATATCATCATCATCATCTCATCATGATATCATCATCATCATCTCATCATGATATCATCATCTCATCATGATATCATCATCATGATATCATCATCATCATCATCATCATCTCATCATGATATCATCATCATCATCATGATATCATCATCATCATCATCTCATCATGTTATCATCATCATCTCATCATGATATCATCATCATGATATCATCATCATCATCATCATCATCTCATCATGATATCATCATCATCTCATCATGATATCATCATCATGATATCATCATCATCATCATCATCTCATCATGATATCATCATCATCATCATCTCATCATGATATCCTCATCATCATCTCATCATGATATCATCATCATGATATCATCATCATGATATCATCATCATCATCATCATCTCATCATGATATCATCATCATGATATCATCATCATCATCATCTCATCATGATATCATCATCTCATCATGATATCATCATCATCATCTCATCATGATATCATCATGATGATATCAGCATCATCATCATCAGCATCATCATCATCATCATCATCATCATCATCTCATCATGATATCTTCATCATGATATCATCATCATGATATCATCGTCATGACCATATCATCATCTCATCATCATCATCTCATCATGATATCATCCTCATGATCATCTCATCATGATATCATCCTCATCATCATCTCATCAATATATCATCATCATCTCATCATGATATCATCATCATCATCATCATCATCATCATCATCATCATCATCATCATCATCATCATCATCTCATCATGATATCATCATCTATCATCATCTCATCATGATATCATCATCTCATCATGATATCATCATCATCATCTCATCATGATATCATCATCATGATATCAGCATCATCATCATCATCATCATCATCATCTCATCATGATATCTTCATCATGATATCATCATCATGATTTCATCGTCATGACCATATCATCATCTCATCATCATCATCATCTCATCATGATATCATCCTCATGATCATCTCATCATGATATCATCCTCATCATCATCTCATCATGATATCATCATCATCTCATCATGATATCATCATCCTCATCATCATCATCATCATCATCATCATCATCATCTCATCATGATATCATCATCATCATCTCATCATGATATCATCATCATCATCTCATCATGATATCATCATCATCATCTCATCATGATATAATCATCATGATATCATCATCATCATCTCATCATGATATCATCAACATCATCTCATCATGATATCATCATCATCATCATCATCATCTCATCATGATATCATCATCATCATCTCATCATGATATCATCATTATCATCTCATCATCATCATCATCTCATCATGAATATCATCATCATGATATCATCATCATCATCTCATCATGATATCATCAACATCATCTCATTATGATATCATCATCATCATCATCATCATCATCTCATCATGATATCATCATCATCATCTCATCATGATATCATCATTATCATCTCATCATCATCATCATCTCATCATGAATATCATCATCATCATTTCATCATGATATCATCATCATCATTTCATCATGATATCATCATCATCATCTCTTCATGATATCATCATCATCATCTCATCATGATATCATCATCATGATATCATCATCATCATCATCATCATCTCATCATGATATCATCATCATCATCTCATCATGATATTATCATCATGATATCATCATCATCATGATATCATCATCATGATATCATCATCATCATCATCATGATATCATCATCATCATCATCATCATCATCATCATCATCATCATCATCATCTCATCATGATATCATCATCATCTCATCATGATATCATCATCATGATATCATCATCATCATCATCATCATCATCATCTCATCATGATATCATCATCATCTCATCATGATATCATCATCATGATATCATCATCATCATCATCTCATCATGATATCATCATCATGATATCATCATCATCATCATCGCATCATGATATCATCAACATCATCTCATCATGATATCATCATCATCATCATCATCTCATCATGATATCATCATCATCATCTTATCATGATATCATCATTATCATCTCATCATCATCATCATCTCATCATGAATATCATCATCATCATCTCATCATGATATCATCATCATCATCATCTCATCATGTTATCATCATCATCATCTCATCATGATATCATCATCTCATCATGTTATCATCATCATCATTTCATCATGATATCATCATCATCATTTCATCATGATATCATCATCATCATCTCTTCATGATATCATCATCATCATCATCTCATCATGATATCATCATCATCATCATCATCTCATCATGATATCATCATGATATCATCATCATCATCATCATCATCATCATCATCATCATCATCATCTCATCATGATATCATCATCATCTCATCATGATATCATCATCATGATATCATCATCATCATCATCATCATCATCATCATCATCATCTCATCATGATATCATCATCATCTCATCATGATATCATCATCATGATATCATCATCATCTCATCATGATATCATCATCATCATCTCATCATGATATCATCATCATGATATCATCATCATGATATCATCATCATCATCATCATCATCATCATCTCATCATGATATCATCATCATGATATCATCATCATCATCTCATCATGATATCATCATCTCATCATGATATCATCATCATAATCTCATCATGATATCATCATCATGATATCAGCATCATCATCATCATCATCATCATCATCATCATCATCATCTCATCATGATATCTTCATCATGATATCATCATCATGATATCATCGTCATGACCATATCATCATCTCATCATCATCATCTCATCATGATATCATCCTCATGATCATCTCATCATGATATCATCCTCATCATCATCTCATCAATATATCATCATCTCATCATGATATCATCATCATCATCATCATCATCATCATCATCATCTCATCATGATATCATCATCTATCATCATCTCATCATGATATCATCATCTCATCATGATATCATTATCATCATCTCATCATGATATCATCATCATGATATCAGCATCATCATCATCATCATCATCATCATCATCTCATCATGATATCTTCATCATGATATCATCATCATGATTTCATCGTCATGACCATATCATCATCTCATCATCATCATCATCTCATCATGATATCATCCTCATGATCATCTCATCATGATATCATCCTCATCATCATCTCATCATGATATCATCATCATCTCATCATGATATCATCATCCTCATCATCATCATCATCATCATCATCATCTCATCATGATATCATCATCATCATCTCATCATGATATCATCATCATCATCTCATCATGATATCATCATCATCATCTCATCATGATATCATCATCATGATATCATCATCATCATCTCATCATGATATCATCAACATCATCTCATCATGATATCATCATCATCATCATCATCATCTCATCATGATATCATCATCATCATCTCATCATGATATCATCATGATCATCTCATCATCATCATCATCTCATCATGAATATCATCATCATGATATCATCATCATCATCTCATCATGATATCATCAACATCATCTCATCATGATATCATCATCATCATCATCATCATCATCATCTCATCATGATATCATCATCATCATCTCATCATGATATCATCATTATCATCTCATCATCATCATCATCTCATCATGAATATCATCATCATCATTTCATCATGATATCATCATCATCATTTCATCATGATATCATCATCATCATCTCTTCATGATATCATCATCATCATCATCATCATCTCATCATGATATCATCATCATGATATCATCATCATCATCATCATCTCATCATGATATCATCATCATCATCTCATCATGATATTATCATCATGATATCATCATCATCATGATATCATCATCATGATATCATCATCATCATCATCATCATGATATCATCATCATCATCATCATCATCATCATCATCATCATCATCATCTCATCATGATATCATCATCATCTCATCATGATATCATCATCATGATATCATCATCATCATCATCATCATCTCATCATGATATCATCATCATCTCATCATGATATCATCATCATGATATCATCATCATCATCATCTCATCATGATATCATCATCATGATATCATCATCATCTCATCATGATATCATCAACATCATCTCATCATGATATCATCATCATCATCATCATCTCATCATGATATCATCATCATCATCTCATCATGATATCATCATTATCATCTCATCATCATCATCATCTCATCATGAATATCATCATCATCATCTCATCATGATATCATCATCATCATCATCTCATCATGTTATCATCATCATCATCTCATCATGATATCATCATCTCATCATGTTATCATCATCATCATTTCATCATGATATCATCATCATCATTTCATCATGATATCATCATCATCATCTCTTCATGATATCATCATCATCATCATCTCATCATGATATCATCATCATGATATCATCATCATCATCATCATCTCATCATGATATCATCATGATATCATCATCATCATCATGATATCATCATCATCATCATATCATCATCATCATCATCATCTCATCATGATATCATCATCATGATATCATCATCATGATATCATCATCATCATCATCATCATCATCATCATCATCATCATCATCTCATCATGATATCATCATCATCTCATCATGATATCATCATCATGATATCATCATCATCATCATCTCATCATGATATCATCATCATCATCTCATCATGATATCCTCATCATCATCTCATCATGATATCATCATAATGATATCATCATCATCATCATCATCATCATCTCATCATGATATCATCATCATGATATCATCATCATGATATCATCATCATCATCATCATCATCTCATCATGATATCATCATCTCATCATGATATCATCATCATCATCATCTCATCATGATATCATCATCATCATCTCATCATGATATCATCATCTCATCATGATATCATCATCATGATATCATCATCATCATCATCATCATCTCATCATGATATCATCATCATCATCATGATATCATCATCATCATCATCTCATCATGTTATCATCATCATCTCATCATGATATCATCATCATGATATCATCATCATCATCATCATCATCTCATCATGATATCATCATCATCTCATCATGATATCATCATCATGATATCATCATCATCATCATCATCTCATCATGATATCATCATCATCATCATCTCATCATGATATCCTCATCATCATCTCATCATGATATCATCATCATGATATCATCATCATGATATCATCATCATCATCATCATCATCATCTCATCATGATATCATCATCATGATATCATCATCATCATCATCTCATCATGATATCATCATCTCATCATGATATCATCATCATCATCTCATCATGATATCATCATGATGATATCAGCATCATCATCATCATCATCATCATCATCATCATCATCATCATCTCATCATGATATCTTCATCATGATATCATCATCATGATATCATCGTCATGACCATATCATCATCTCATCATCATCATCTCATCATGATATCATCCTCATGATCATCTCATCATGATATCATCCTCATCATCATCTCATCAATATATCATCATCATCTCATCATGATATCATCATCATCATCATCATCATCATCATCATCATCATCATCATCATCTCATCATGATATCATCATCTATCATCATCTCAACATGATATCATCATCTCATCATGATATCATCATCATCATCTCATCATGATATCATCATCATGATATCAGCATCATCATCATCATCATCATCATCATCATCTCATCATGATATCTTCATCATGATATCATCATCATGATTTCATCGTCATGACCATATCATCATCTCATCATCATCATCATCTCATCATGATATCATCCTCATGATCATCTCATCATGATATCATCCTCATCATCATCTCATCATGATATCATCATCATCTCATCATGATATCATCATCCTCATCATCATCATCATCATCATCATCATCATCTCATCATGATATCATCATCATCATCTCATCATGATATCATCATCATCATCTCATCATGATATCATCATCATCATCTCATCATGATATAATCATCATGATATCATCATCATCATCTCATCATGATATCATCAACATCATCTCATCATGATATCATCATCATCATCATCTCATCATGATATCATCATCATCATCTCATCATGATATCATCATTATCATCTCATCATCATCATCATCTCATCATGAATATCATCATCATGATATCATCATCATCATCTCATCATGATATCATCAACATCATCTCATTATGATATCATCATCATCATCATCATCATCATCTCATCATGATATCATCATCATCATCTCATCATGATATCATCATTATCATCTCATCATCATCATCATCTCATCATGAATATCATCATCATCATTTCATCATGATATCATCATCATCATTTCATCATGATATCATCATCATCATCTCTTCATGATATCATCATCATCATCTCATCATGATATCATCATCATGATATCATCATCATCATCATCATCTCATCATGATATCATCATCATCATCTCATCATGATATCATCATCATGATATCATCATCATCATCATCATCTCATCATGATATCATCATCATCATCATGATATCATCATCATCATCATCTCATCATGTTATCATCATCATCTCATCATGATATCATCATCATGATATCATCATCATCATCATCATCATCTCATCATGATATCATCATCATCTCATCATGATATCATCATCATGATATCATCATCATCATCATCATCTCATCATGATATCATCATCATCATCATCTCATCATGATATCCTCATCATCATCTCATCATGATATCATCATCATGATATCATCATCATGATATCATCATCATCATCATCATCATCATCTCATCATGATATCATCATCATGATATCATCATCATCATCATCTCATCATGATATCATCATCTCATCATGATATCATCATCATCATCTCATCATGATATCATCATGATGATATCAGCATCATCATCATCATCATCATCATCATCATCATCATCATCATCTCATCATGATATCTTCATCATGATATCATCATCATGATATCATCGTCATGACCATATCATCATCTCATCATCATCATCTCATCATGATATCATCCTCATGATCATCTCATCATGATATCATCCTCATCATCATCTCATCAATATATCATCATCATCTCATCATGATATCATCATCATCATCATCATCATCATCATCATCATCATCATCATCTCATCATGATATCATCATCTATCATCATCTCATCATGATATCATCATCTCATCATGATATCATCATCATCATCTCATCATGATATCATCATCATGATATCAGCATCATCATCATCATCATCATCATCATCTCATCATGATATCTTCATCATGATATCATCATCATGATTTCATCGTCATGACCATATCATCATCTCATCATCATCATCATCTCATCATGATATCATCCTCATGATCATCTCATCATGATATCATCCTCATCATCATCTCATCATGATATCATCATCATCTCATCATGATATCATCATCCTCATCATCATCATCATCATCATCATCATCATCTCATCATGATATCATCATCATCATCATCATCATCATCTCATCATGATATCATCATCATCATCTCAGCATGATATCATCATCATGATATCATCATCATCGTCTCATCATGATATAATCATCATCATCTCATCATGATATCATCATCATGATATCATCATCATCATCATCATCATCATCATCATCATCTCATCATGATATTATCATTATGATCATCTCATCATGATATCATCATCATGATATCATCATCATCATGATATCATCATCATCATCATCATCATCTCATCATGATATCATCATCATGATATCATCATCATGATATCATCATCATCTCATCATGATATCATCATCATCATCTCATCATCATCATCATCTCATCATGATATCATCATCATCATCTCATCATGATATCATCATCATGATATCGTCATCATGATATCATCATCATCATCATCATCTCATCATGATATCATCATCATGATATCATCATCATAGTCTCATCATGATATCACCATCATCATCATCTCATCATGATATCATCATCATGATATCATCATCATCATCATCATCATCATCATCATCATCTCATCATGATATCATCATCATCACATCATCATCATCATCATCATCTCATCATGATATCATCATCATCATCATCATCTCATCATGATATCATCATCATCATCATCATCATCATCATCTCATCATGATATCATCATCATGATATCATCATCATCGTCTCATCATGATATCATCATCATCATCATCTCATCATGATATCATCATCATGATCATCTCATCATGATATCATCATCATGATATCATCATCATGATATCATCATCATCATCATCTCATCATGATATCATCATCATCATCATCATCATCTCATCATGATATCATCATCATGATATCATCATCATCGTCTCATAATGATATCATCATCATCATCATCTCATCATGATATCATCATCATAGTCTCATCATGATATCACCATCATCATCATCATCTCATCATGATATCATCATCATGATATCATCATCATGATATCATCATCATCATCATCATCATCATCATCTCATCATGATATCATCATCATCATCATCATCATCTCATCATGATATCATCATCATCATCATCTCATCATGATATCATCATCATCATCATCATCATCTCATCATGATATCATCATCATGATATCATCATCATCGTCTCATCATGATATCATCATCATCATCATCATCTCATCATGATATCATCATCATGATCATCTCATCATGATATCACCATCATGATATCATCATCATCATCATCATCTCATCATGATATCATCATCATGATATCATCATCATCGTCTCATCATGATATCATCATCATCATCATCTCATCATGATATCATCATCATGATATCATCATCATCATCTCATCATGATGCCATCATCATGATCATTTCCTCATGATATCATCATCATGATATCATCATGATATCATCATCATCATCATCATCATCTCATCATGATATAATCATCATGATCATTTCCTCATGATATCATCATCATGATATCATCATCATCTCATCATGATATCATCATCATGATATCATCATCATCTCATCATGATATCATCATCATGATATCATCATCAAGATATCATCATCATGATATCATCATCATCTCATCATGATATCATCATCTCATCATCATCATCTCATCATGATATCATCATCATCATCTCATCATGATATCATCATCATGATATCATCATCATGATATATTCATCATCGTCTCATCATGATATCATCATCATCTCATCATGATATCATCATCATCATCATCATCTCATCATGATATCATCATCATGATATCATCATCATGATATCATCATCATCGTCTCATCATGATATCATCATCATCATCATCGTCTCATCATGATATCATCATCATGATATCATCATCATGATATCATCATCATCGTCTCATCATGATATCATCATCATCTCATCATGATATCATCATCATCATCATCATCTCATCATGATATCATCATCATGATATCATCATCATGATATCATCATCATCGTCTCATCATGATATCATCATCATCATCATCATCTCATCATGATATCATCATCATGATCATCTCATCATGATTTCATCATCATGATCATCTCATCATGATATCATCATCATGATATCATTATCATGATATCATCATCATCACCATCATCTCATCATCATAATCGTCTCATCATGATATCATCATCATTGTCTCATCATGATATCATCATCATCATCATCTCATCATGATATCATCATCATGATATCATCATCATCATGATATCATCATCATGATATCATCATCATGATATCATCATCATGATATCATCCTCATCTTCTCATCATGATATCATCATCATCATCATCATCTCATCATGATATCATCATCATGATCATCTCATCATGATATCATCATCATGATCATCTCATCATGATATCATCATCATGATATCATTATCATGATATCATCATCATCATCACCATCATCTCATCATCATAATCGTCTCATCATGATATCATCATCATTGTCTCATCATGATATCATCATCATCATCATCTCATCATGATATCATCATCATCATGATATCATCATCATGATATCATCATCATCATCTCATCATTATATCAACATCATGATATCATCATTATCATCATCATCTCATCATGATATCATCATCATGATATCATCATCATGATATCATCATCATCGTCTCATCATGATATCATCATCATGATCATCTCATCATGATATCATCATCATGATCATCTCATCATGATATCATCATCATGATATCATCATCATCATGATATCATCATCATCATGATATCATCATCATCATCATCATCATCTCATCATGATATCATCATCATGATATCATCATCATCTCATCATGATATCATCATCATCATCTCATCATCATCATCATCTCATTATGATATCATCATCATCATCTCATCATGATATCATCATCATGATATCATCATGATATCATCATCATCATCATCATCATCATCTCATCATGATATCATCATCATCATCTCATCATGATATCATCATCATCATCTCATCATGATATCATCATCATCATCTCATCATGATATCATCATCATGATATCGTCATCATGATATCATCATGATATCATCATCATCATCATCATCATCTCATCATGATATCATCATCATCATCTCATCATGATATCATCATCATCATCTCATCATGATATCATCATCATGATATCATCATCATCGTCTCATCATGATATCATCATCATCATCATCTCATCATGATATTATCATCATGATCATCTCATCATGATATCATCATCATGATATCATCATCATGATATCATCATCATGATATCATCATCATCATCATCATCTCATCATGATATCATCATCATGATATCATCATAATCGTCTCATCATGATATCATCATCATCATCTCATCATGATATCATCATCATGATATCATCATCATCATCATCATCATCATCATCATCTCATCATGATGCCATCATCATGATATCATCATCATCGTCTCATCATGATATCATCATCATCATCATCATCTCATCATGATATCATCATCATGATCATTTCCTCATGATATCATCATCATGATATCATCATCATCTCATCATGATATCATCATCATGATATCATCATCATGATATCATCATCATGATATCATCATCATCTCATCATGATATCATCATCTCATCATCATGATATCATCATCATGATATCATCATCATGATATCATCATCATCTCATCATGATATCATCATCATGATATCATCATCATGATATCATCATCATGATATCATCATCATCTCATCATGATATCATCATCTCATCATCATCATCATCATCTCATCATGATATCATCATCATCATCTCATCATGATATCATCATCATGATATCATCATCATGATATCATCATCATCATCATCGTCTCATCATGATATCATCATCATGATATCGTCATCATCGTCTCATCATGATATCATCATCATCATCTCATCATGATATCATCATCATGATATCATCATCATCATCATCTCATCATGATATCATCATCTCATCATGATATCATCATCATGATATCATCATCATCATGATATCATCATCATCATCTCATCATGATATCATCATCATCATGATATCATCATCATGATCATCTCATCATGATATCATCATCATGATATCATTATCATGATATCATCATCATCATCATCACCATCATCTCATCATCATTATCGTCTCATCATGATATCATCATCATTGTCTCATCATGATATCATCATCATCATCTCATCATGATATCATCATCATGATATCATCATCATGATATCATCATCATCATCTCATCATGATATCATCATCATCATGATATCATCATCATGATCATCTCATCATGATATCATCATCATGATATCATTATCATGATATCATCATCATCATCATCACCATCATCTCATCATCATAATCGTCTCATCATGATATCATCATCATTGTCTCATCATGATATCATCATCATCATCATCATCTCATCATGATATCATCATCATGATATCATCATCATCATGATATCATCATCATGATATCATCATCATGATATCATCATCATCATCTCATTATTATATCAACATCATGATATCATCATTATCATCATCATCTCATCATGATATCATCATCATCATGATATCATCATCATGATATCATCATCATCGTCTCATCATGATATCATCATCATCTCATCATGATATCATCATCATGATATCATCATCATGATATCATCATCTCATCATCATCATCATCATCATCATCATCATCATCTCATCATGATATCATCATCATCATCATCATCATCTCATCATGATATCATCATCATCATGATATCATCATCATGATATCATCATCATCGTCTCATCATGATATCATCATCATCTCATCATGATATCATCATCATGATATCATCATCATGATATCATCATCTCATCATCATCATCATCATCATCATCATCATCATCTCATCATGATATCATCATCATCATCATCATCATCTCATCATGATATCATCATCATCATCATCATGATATCATCATCATCATCATCATCTCATCATGATATCATCATCATGATATCATCATCATCATCTCATCATGATATCATCATCATCATCATCATCATCATCATCATCATCATCTCATCATGATATCATCATCATAATCATCTAATCATGATATCAGCATCATGATATCATCATCATGATATCATCATCATCATCATCTCATCATGATATCATCATCATCATCTCATCATGAGATCAACATCATGATATCATCATCATCATCATCATCATCTCATCATGATATCATCATCATGATATCATCATCATGATATCATCATCATCTCATCATGATATCAACATCATGATATCATCATCATCATCATCTCATCATGATATCATCATCATCATCATCATCTCATCATGATATCATCATCATGATATCATCATCATCATCATCATCATCTCATCATGATGTCATCATCATGATATCATCATCATCGTCTCATCATGATATCATCATCATCTCATCATGATATCATCATCATGATATCATCATCATCATCATCATCATCATCATCTCATCATGATATCATCATCATCATCATCATCTCATCATGATATCATCATCATGATATCATCATCATGATATCATCATCTCATCATCATCATCATCATCATCATCATCTCATCATCATCATCATCATCTCATCATGATATCATCATCATGATATCATCATCATAATATCATCATCATCATCATCTCATCATGATATCATCATCATGATATCATCATCATGATATCATCATCATCGTCTCATCATGATATCATCATCATCATCTCATCATGATATCATCATCATGATCATCTCATCATGATATCATCATAATGATCATCTCATCATGATATCATCATCATGATATCATCATCATCATCATCTCATCATGATATCATCATCATGATATCATCATCATCATCTCATCATGATATCATCATCATGATATCATCATCATGATATCATCATCATCTCATCATGATATCATCATCATCATCATCATCTCATTATGATATCATCATCATCAACTCATCATGATATCATCATCATGATATCATCATGATATCATTATCATCATCATCATCATCATCTCATCATGATATCATCATCATCATCTCATCATGATATCATCATCATGATATCATCATGATATCATCATCATCATCATCATCTCATCATGATATCATCATCATCATCATCATCATCTCATCATGATATCATCATCATCATCTCATCATGATATCATCATCATGATATCATCATCATAGTCTCATCATGATATCACCATCATCATCATCTCATCATGATATCATCATCATGATATCATCATCATGATATCATCATCATCATCATCATCATCATCTCATCATGATATCATCATCATCACATCATCATCATCATCATCATCTCATCATGATATCATCATCATCATCATCATCATCTCATCATGATATCATCATCATCATCATCATCATCTCATCATGATATCATCATCATGATATCATCATCATCGTCTCATCATGATATCATCATCATCATCATCTCATCATGATATCATCATCATGATCATCTCATCATGATATCACCATCATGATATCATCATCATCATCTCATCATGATATCATCATCATGATATCATCATCATCGTCTCATCATGATATCATCATCATCATCTCATCATGATATCATCATCATGATATCATCATCATCATCATCATCATCTCATCATGATGCCATCATCATGATATCATCATCATCGTCTCATCATGATATCATCATCATCATCATCATCATCTCATCATGATATAATCATCATGATCATTTCCTCATGATATCATCATCATGATATCATCATCATCTCATCATGATATCATCATCATGATATCATCATCATCTCATCATGATATCATCATCATGATATCATCATCAAGATATCATCATCATGATATCATCATCATCTCATCATGATATCATCATCTCATCATCATCATCATCATCATCATCTCATCATGATATCATCATCATCATCTCATCATGATATCATCATCATGATATCATCATCATGATATCATCATCATCATCGTCTCATCATGATATCATCATCATGATATCATCATCATCGTCTCATCATGATATCATCATCATCATCTCATCATGATATCATCATCATCATCATCTCATCATGATATCATCATCATGATATCATCATCATGATATCATCATCATCGTCTCATCATGATATCATCATCATCATCATCATCTCATCATGATATCATCATCATAATCATCTCATCATGATATCATCATCATGATATCATTATCATGATATCATCATCATCACCATCATCTCATCATCATAATCGTCTCATCATTATATCATCATCATTGTCTCATCATGATATCATCATCATCATCATCTCATCATGATATCATCATCATGATATCATCATCATCATGATATCATCATCATGATATCATCATCATGATATCATCATCATCATCATCTCATCATGATATCATCATCATGATATCATCATCATGATATCATCATCATCTTCTCATCATGATATCATCATCATCATCATCATCTCATCATGATATCATCATCATGATCATCTCATCATGATATCATCATCATGATCATCTCATCATGATATCATCATCATGATATCATTATCATGATATCATCATCATCATCACCATCATCTCATCATCATAATCGTCTCATCATGATATCATCATCATTGTCTCATCATGATATCATCATCATCATCATCTCATCATGATATCATCATCATCATGATATCATCATCATGATATCATCATCATGATATCATCATCATCATCTCATCATTATATCAACATCATGATATCATCATTATCATCATCTCATCATGATATCATCATCATCTCATCATGATATCATCATCATGATATCATCATCATCGTCTCATCATGATATCATCATCATCATCATCTCATCATGATATCATCATCATGATCATTTCATCATGATATCATCATCATGATATCATCATCATGATATCATCATCTCATCATCATCATCATCATCATCATCTCATCATCATCATGATGATCATTTCATCATGATATCATCATCATGATATCATCATCATGATATCATCATCATGATATCATCATCTCATCATCATCATCATCATCATCATCTCATCATCATCATCATCATCATGATCATCTCATCATGATATCATCATCATGATCATTTCATCATGATATCATCATCATGATATCATTGTCATGATATCATCATCATCATCACCATCATCTCATCATCATCATCGTCTCATCATGATATCATCATCATCGTCTCATCATGATATCATCATCATCATCATCTCATCATGATATCATCATCATGATATCATCATCATTATGATATCATCATCATGATATCATCATCATGATATCATCATCATGATATCATCATCATCATCTCATCATGATATCATCATTATCATCATCATCTCATCATGATATCATCATCATCTCATCATGATATCATCATCATGATATCATCATCATCGTCTCATCATGATATCATCATCATCATCATCTCATCATGATATCATCATCATGATCATTTCATCATGATATCATCATCATGATATCATCATCATGATATCATCATCATCTCATCATGATATCATCATCATGATATCATCATCATCGTCTCATCATGATATCATCATCATCATCATCTCATCATGATATCATCATCATGATCATTTCATCATGATATCATCATCATGATATCATCATCATGATATCATCATCATCGTCTCATCAGGATATCATCATCATCATATCATCATCATCATCATCATCATCTCATCATGATATCATCATCATCATCATCTCATCATGATATCATCATCTCATCATCATCATCATCATCATCATCATCATCATCATCATCATCATCTCATCATGATATCATCATCATCATCATCTCATCATGATATCATCATCATGATATCATCATCATGATATCATCATCATCTCATCATGATATCATCATCATCATATCATCATCATCATCATCATCTCATCATGATATCATCATCATCATCATCTCATCATGATATCATCATCATCATCATCATCTCATCATGATATCATCATCATGATATCATCATCATCGTCTCATCATGATATCAACATCATCATCATCTCATCATGATATCATCATCATCATCATCATCTCATCATTATATCATCATCATCATCTCATCATGATATCATCATCATCATCTCATCATGATATCATCATCATCATCTCATCATGATATCATCATCATGATATCATCATCATCATCATCTCATCATGATATCATCATCATCGTCTCATCATGATATCATCATCATCATCATCATCTCATCATGATATCATCATCATGATATCATCATCATGATATCATCATCATCGTCTCATCATGATATCATCATCATGATCATCTCATCATGATATCATCATCATGATCATCTCATCATGATATCATCATCATGATATCATCATCATCATGATATCATCATCATCATCATCATCATCTCATCATGATATCATCATCATGATATCATCATCATCTCATCATGATATCATCATCATCATCTCATCATCATCATCTCATTATGATATCATCATCATCATCTCATCATGATATCATCATCATGATATCATCATGATATCATCATCATCATCATCATCATCATCATCTCATCATCATCATCATCATCATCATCATCATCATCTCATCATGATATCATCATCATCATCTCATCATGATATCATCATCATCATCTCATCATGATATCATCATCATGATATCATCATCATGATATCGTCATCATGATATCATCATGATATCATCATCATCATCATCATCATCATCTCATCATGATATCATCATCATCATCTCATCATGATATCATCATCATCATCATCTCATCATGATATCATCATCATGATATCATCATCATCATCATCATCATCATCATCATCATCATCATCATCATCTCATCATGATATTATCATCATCATCATCTCATCATGATATCATCATCATCGTCTCATCATGATATCATCATCATGATCATCTCATCATGATATCATCATCATGATCATCTCATCATGATATCATCATCATGATATCATCATCATGATATCATCATCATCATCATCATCTCATCATGATATCATCATCATGATATCATCATCATCGTCTCATCATGATATCATCATCATCATCTCATCATGATATCATCATCATGATATCATCATCATCATCATCATCATCATCTCATCATGATGCCATCATCATGATATCATCATCATCGTCTCATCATGATATCATCATCATCATCATCTCATCATGATATCATCATCATAATCATTTCCTCATGATATCATCATCATGATATCATCATCATCATCATCATCATCTCATCATGATGCCATCATCATGATATCATCATCATCGTCTCATCATGATATCATCATCATCATCATCTCATCATGATATCATCATCTCATCATCATGATATCATCATCATGATATCATCATCATGATATCATCATCATCTCATCATGATATCATCATCATGATATCATCATCATGATATCATCATCATGATATCATCATCATCTCATCATGATATCATCATCTCATCATCATCATCATCATCATCTCATCATGATATCATCATCATCATCTCATCATGATATCATCATCATGATATCATCATCATGATATCATCATCATCATCATCGTCTCATCATGATATCATCATCATGATATCGTCATCATCGTCTCATCATGATATCATCATCATCATCTCATCATGATATCATCATCATGATATCATCATCATCATCATCATCATCTCATCATGATATCATCATCTCATCATGATATCATCATCATGATCATCTCATCATGATATCATCATCATGATATCATTATCATGATATCATCATCATCATCACCATCATCTCATCATCATAATCGTCTCATCATGATATCATCATCATTGTCTCATCATGATATCATCATCATCTCATCATGATATCATCTTCATGATATCATCATCATCATGATATCATCATCATGATATCATCATCATGATATCATCATCATCATCTCATCATTATATCAACATCATGATATCATCATTATCATCATCATCTCATCATGATATCATCATCATCATGATATCATCATCATGATATCATCATCATCGTCTCATCATGATATCATCATCATCTCATCATGATATCATCATCATGATATCATCATCATGATATCATCATCTCATCATCATCATCATCATCATCATCATCTCATCATGATATCATCATCATCATCATCTCATCATGATATCATCATCATGATATCATCATCATGATATCATCATCATCATCATCATCTCATCATGATATCATCATCATGATATCATCATCATCATCTCATCATGATATCATCATCATCATCATCATCATCATCATCATCTCATCATGATATCATCATCATAATCATCTAATCATGATATCATCATCATGATATCATCATCATCATCATCTCATCATGATATCATCATCATCATCTCATCATGAGATCAACATCATGATATCATCATCATCATCATCATCATCTCATCATGATATCATCATCATGATATCATCATCATGATATCATCATCATGATATCATCATCATCTCATCATGATATCAACATCATGATATCATCATCATCATCATCTCATCATGATATCATCATCATCATCATCATCTCATCATGATATCATCATCATGATATCATCATCATCATCATCATCATCATCATCTCATCATGATGTCATCATCATGATATCATCATCATCGTCTCATCATGATATCATCATCATCTCATCATGATATCATCATCATGATATCATCATCATCATCATCATCATCATCATCTCATCATGATATTATCATCATGATATCATCATCATCATCATCATCTCATCATGATATCATCATCATGATATCATCATCATGATATCATCATCTCATCATCATCATCATCATCATCTCATCATCATCATCATCATCATCATCATCATCTCATCATGATATCATCATCATGATATCATCATCATGATATCATCATCATCATCATCTCATCATGATATCATCATCATGATATCATCATCATGATATCATCATCATGATATCATCATCATCGTCTCATCATGATATCATCATCATCATCTCATCATGATATCATCATCATGATCATCTCATCATGATATCATCATCATGATCATCTCATCATGATATCATCATCATGATATCATCATCATGATATCATCATCATCTCATCATGATATCATCATCATGATATCATCATCATCGTCTCATCATGATATCATCATCATCATCATCTCATCATGATATCATCATCATCATGATATCATCATCATCATGATATCTTCATCATGATATCATCATCATCATCATCTCATCATGATATCATCATCATCATCTCATCATGATATCATCATCATCTCATCATGATATCATCATCATGATATCATCATCATCATCTCAGAATGAAATCATCATCATGATATCATCATCATCTTCTCACCATGATATCATCATCATCATCTCATCATGATATCATCATCATGATATCATCATCATCATCATCATCATCATCATCATCTCAGCATGATATCATCATCATGATATCATTATCATGATATCATCATCATCATCACCATCATCTCATTATCATAATCGTCTCACCATGATATCATAATCATCATCTCATCATGATATCATCATCATGATATCATCATCATCATCATCATCATCTCAGCATGATATCATCATCATGATATCATTATCATGATATCATCATCATCATCACCATCATCTCATCATCATAATCGTCTCATCATGATATCATCATCATTGTCTCATCATGATATCATCATCATCATCATCTCATCATGATATCATCATCATGATATCATCATCATCATGATATCATCATCATGATATCATCATCATCATCTCATCATTATCATCATCATCTCATCATGATATCATCATCATCATGATATCATCATCATGATATCATCATCATCGTCTCATCATGATATCATCATCATCTCATCATGATATCATCATCATGATATCATCATCATGATATCATCATCTCATCATCATCATCATCATCATCATCATCATCATCTCATCATGATATCATCATCATCATCATCTCATCATGATATCATCATCATGATATCATCATCATGATATCATCATCATCATCATCATCTCATCATGATATCATCATCATGATATCATCATCATCATCTCATCATGATATCATCATCATCATCATCATCATCATCTCATCATGATATCATCATCATAATCATCTAATCATGATATCATCATCATGATATCATCATCATCATCATCTCATCATGATATCATCATCATCATCATCTCATCATGAGATCAACATCATGATATCATCATCATCATCATCATCTCATCATGATATCATCATCATGATATCATCATCATGATATCATCATCATCTCATCATGATATCAACATCATGATATCATCATCATCATCATCATCTCATCATGATATCATCATCATCATCATCATCTCATCATGATATCATCATCATGATATCATCATCATCATCATCATCATCATCATCATCATCTCATCATGATGTCATCATCATGATATCATCATCATCGTCTCATCATGATATCATCATCATCTCATCATGATATCATCATCATGATATCATCATCATGATATCATCATCATCATCATCATCATCTCATCATGATATCATCATCATGATATCATCATCATCATCATCATCTCATCATGATATCATCATCATGATATCATCATCATGATATCATCATCATGATATCATCATCTCATCATCATCATCATCATCATCTCATCATCATCATCATCATCATCATCATCTCATCATGATATCATCATCATGATATCATCATCATGATATCATCATCATCATCATCTCATCATGATATCATCATCATGATATCATCATCATGATATCATCATCATGATATCATCATCATCGTCTCATCATGATATCATCATCATCATCTCATCATGATATCATCATCATGATCATCTCATCATGATATCATCATCATGATATCATCATCATGATATCATCATCATGATATCATCATCATGATATCATCATCATCGTCTCATCATGATATCATCATCATCATCTCATCATGATATCATCATCATGATCATCTCATCATGATATCATCATCATGATCATCTCATCATGATATCATCATCATGATATCATCATGATGATATCATCATCATGATATCATCATCTCATCATCATCATCATCATCATCATCATCATCATCTCATCATCATCATCACCATCATCATCTCATCATGATATCATCATCATGATATCATCATCATGATATCATCATCATCATCATCTCATCATGATATCATCATCATGATATCATCATCATGATATCATCATCATGATATCATCATCGTCTCATCATGATATCATCATCATCATCTCATCATGATATCATCATCATGATCATCTCATCATGATATCATCATCATGATCATCTCATCATGATATCATCATCATGATATCATCATCATGATATCATCATCATCATCATCTCATCATGATATCATCATCATGATATCATCATCATCGTCTCATCATGATATCATCATCATCATCATCTCATCATGATATCATCATCATCATGATATCTTCATCATGATATCATCATCATCATCATCTCATCATGATATCATCATCATCATCTCATCATGATATCATCATCATCTCATCATGATATCATCATCATGATATCATCATCATCATCTCAGAATGAAATCATCATCATGATATCATCATCATCTTCTCACCATGATATCATCATCATCATCTCATCATGATATCATCTCATCATGATATCATCATCATCTCATCATGATATCATCATCATGATATCATCATCATCATCTCAGAATGAAATCATCATCATGATATCATCATCATCTTCTCACCATGATATCATCATCATCATCTCATCATGATATCATCATCATGATATCATCATCATCATCATCATCATCATCTCAGCATGATATCATCATCATGATATCATCATCATCGTCTCATCATGATATAATCATCATCATCTCATCATGATATCATCATCATGATATCATCATCATCATCATCATCATCATCATCATCATCATCATCTCATCATGATATCATCATTATGATCATCTCATCATGATATCATCATCATGATATCATCATCATCATGATATCATCATCATCATCATCATCTCATCATGATGTCATCATCATGATATCATCATCATGATATCATCATCATCTCATCATGATATCATCATCATCATCTCATCATCATCATCTCATTATGATATCATCATCATCATCTCATCATGATATCATCATCATCATCATCTCATCATGATATCATCATCATCATCTCATCATGATATCATCATCATCATTCATCATCTCATCATGATATCATCATCATCATCTCATCATGATATCATCATCATCATCTCATCATGATATCATCATCATGATATCATCATCATAGTCTCATCATGATATCACCATCATCATCATCTCATCATGATATCATCATCATGATATCATCATCATCATCATCATCATCATCATCATCATCATCATCTCATCATGATATCATCATCATCACATCATCATCATCATCTCATCATGATATCATCATCATCATCATCTCATCATGATATCATCATCATCACATCATCATCATCATCTCATCATGATATCATCATCATCATCATCTCATCATGATATCATCATCATCATCATTTCATCATGATATCATCATCATGATATCATCATCATCGTCTCATCATGATATCATCATCATCATCATCTCATCATGATATCATCATCATGATCATCTCATCATGATATCATCATCATGATATCATCATCATGATATCATCATCATCATCATCTCATCATGATATCATCATCATCATCATCATCATCATCATCTCATCATGATATCATCATCATCATCTCATCATGATATCATCATCATGATATCATCATCATCATCATCATCTCATCATGATATCATCATCATCATCTCATCATGCTATCATCATCATGATATCGTCATCATGATATCATCATGATATCATCATCATCATTCATCATCTCATCATGATATCATCATCATCATCTCATCATGATATCATCATCATGATATCATCATCATAGTCTCATCATGATATCACCATCATCATCATCTCATCATGATATCATCATCATGATATCATCATCATCATCATCATCATCATCATCATCATCATCATCTCATCATGATATCATCATCATAGTCTCATCATGATATCACCATCATCATCATCTCATCATGATATCATCATCATGATATCATCATCATCATCATCATCATCATCATCATCATCATCATCTCATCATGATATCATCATCATCACATCATCATCATCATCATCATCTCATCATGATATCATCATCATCATCATCATCATCTCATCATGATATCATCATCATCATCATCATCATCTCATCATGATATCATCATCATGATATCATCATCATCGTCTCATCATGATATCATCATCATCATCATCATCTCATCATGATATCATCATCATGATCATCTCATCATGATATCATCATCATGATATCATCATCATGATATCATCATCATCATCTCATCATGATATCATCATCATGATATCATCATCATCATCATCTCATCATGATATCATCATCATGATATCATCATCATCGTCTCATCATGATATCATCATCATCATCATCTCATCATGATATCATCATCATGATCATCTCATCATGATATCATCATCATGATATCATCATCATGATATCATCATCATCATCATCTCATCATGATATCATCATCATGATATCATCATCATGATATCATCATCATCATCATCTCATCATGATATCATCATCATGATATCATCATCATCATGATATCATCATCATCATCATCTCATCATGATATCATCATCATGATATCATCATCATCGTCTCATCATGATATCATCATCATCATCATCTCATCATGATATCATCATCATGATCATCTCATCATGATATCATCATCATGATATCATCATCATGATATCATCATCATCATCATCTCATCATGATATCATCATCATCATCATCATCATCTCATCATGATATCATCATCTCATCATGATATCATCATCATGATATCATCATCATCATCATCATCTCATCATGATATCATCATCATCATCTCATCATGCTATCATCATCATGATATCGTCATCATGATATCATCATGATATCATCATCATCATTCATCATCTCATCATGATATCATCATCATCATCTCATCATGATATCATCATCATGATATCATCATCATAGTCTCATCATGATATCACCATCATCATCATCTCATCATGATATCATCATCATGATATCATCATCATCATCATCATCATCATCATCATCATCATCTCATCATGATATCATCATCATCACATCATCATCATCATCATCATCTCATCATGATATCATCATCATCATCATCATCTCATCATGATATCATCATCATCATCATCATCATCTCATCATGATATCATCATCATGATATCATCATCATCGTCTCATCATGATATCATTATCATCATCATCATCATCTCATCATGATATCATCATCATGATCATCTCATCATGATATCATCATCATGATATCATCATCATGATATCATCATCATCATCATCTCATCATGATATCATCATCATGATATCATCATCATCTCATCATGATATCATCATCTCATCATGATATCATCATCATGATCATCTCATCATGATATCATCATCATGATATCATTATCATGATATCATCATCATCATCACCATCATCTCATCATCATAATCGTCTCATCATGATATCATCATCATTGTCTCATCATGATATCATCATCATCATCATCTCATCATGATATCATCTTCATGATATCATCATCATCATGATATCATCATCATGATATCATCATCATGATATCATCATCATCATCTCATCATTATATCAACATCATGATATCATCATTATCATCATCATCTCATCATGATATCATCATCATCATGATATCATCATCATCATCATCATCATCATCATCATCTCATCATGATATCATCATCATGATATCATCATCATGATATCATCATCATCATCATCTCATCATGATATCATCATCATGATATCATCATCATGATATCATCATCATGATATCATCATCATCGTCTCATCATGATATCATCATCATCATCTCATCATGATATCATCATCATGATCATCTCATCATGATATCATCATCATGATATCATCATCATGATATCATCATCATGATATCATCATCATGATATCATCATCATCGTCTCATCATGATATCATCATCATCATCTCATCATGATATCATCATCATGATCATCTCATCATGATATCATCATCATGATCATCTCATCATGATATCATCATCATGATATCATCATCATGATATCATCATCATGATATCATCATCTCATCATCATCATCATCATCATCATCATCATCATCATCATCATCATCATCATCATCTCATCATCATCATCACCATCATCATCTCATCATGATATCATCATCATGATATCATCATCATGATATCATCATCATCATCATCTCATCATGATATCATCATCATGATATCATCATCATGATATCATCATCATGATATCATCATCGTCTCATCATGATATCATCATCATCATCTCATCATGATATCATCATCTCATCATGATATCATCATCATGATCATCTCATCATGATATCATCATCATGATCATCTCATCATGATATCATCATCATGATATCATCATCATGATATCATCATCATCATCATCTCATCATGATATCATCATCATGATATCATCATCATCGTCTCATCATGATATCATCATCATCATCATCTCATCATGATATCATCATCATCATGATATCTTCATCATGATATCATCATCATCATCATCATCTCATCATGATATCATCATCATCATCTCATCATGATATCATCATCATCTCATCATGATATCATCATCATGATATCATCATCATCATCTCAGAATGAAATCATCATCATGATATCATCATCATCTTCTCACCATGATATCATCATCATCATCTCATCATGATATCATCATCATCATCTCATCATGATATCATCATCATCTCATCATGATATCATCATCATGATATCATCATCATCATCTCAGAATGAAATCATCATCATGATATCATCATCATCTTCTCACCATGATATCATCATCATCATCTCATCATGATATCATCATCATGATATCATCATCATCATCATCATCATCATCATCTCAGCATGATATCATCATCATGATATCATCATCATCGTCTCATCATGATATAATCATCATCATCTCATCATGATATCATCATCATGATATCATCATCATCATCATCATCATCATCATCATCATCATCATCATCTCATCATGATATCATCATTATGATCATCTCATCATGATATCATCATCATGATATCATCATCATCATGATATCATCATCATCATCATCATCTCATCATGATGTCATCATCATGATATCATCATCATGATATCATCATCATCTCATCATGATATCATCATCATCATCTCATCATCATCATCTCATTATGATATCATCATCATCATCTCATCATGATATCATCATCATCATCATCTCATCATGATATCATCATCATCATCTCATCATGATATCATCATCATCATTCATCATCTCATCATGATATCATCATCATCATCTCATCATGATATCATCATCATCATCTCATCATGATATCATCATCATGATATCATCATCATAGTCTCATCATGATATCACCATCATCATCATCTCATCATGATATCATCATCATGATATCATCATCATCATCATCATCATCATCATCATCATCATCTCATCATGATATCATCATCATCACATCATCATCATCATCTCATCATGATATCATCATCATCATCATCTCATCATGATATCATCATCATCACATCATCATCATCATCTCATCATGATATCATCATCATCATCATCTCATCATGATATCATCATCATCATCATCTCATCATGATATCATCATCATGATATCATCATCATCGTCTCATCATGATATCATCATCATCATCATCTCATCATGATATCATCATCATGATCATCTCATCATGATATCATCATCATGATATCATCATCATGATATCATCATCATCATCATCTCATCATGATATCATCATCATCATCATCATCATCATCATCTCATCATGATATCATCATCATCATCTCATCATGATATCATCATCATGATATCATCATCATCATCATCATCTCATCATGATATCATCATCATCATCTCATCATGCTATCATCATCATGATATCGTCATCATGATATCATCATGATATCATCATCATCATTCATCATCTCATCATGATATCATCATCATCATCTCATCATGATATCATCATCATGATATCATCATCATAGTCTCATCATGATATCACCATCATCATCATCTCATCATGATATCATCATCATGATATCATCATCATCATCATCATCATCATCATCATCATCATCATCTCATCATGATATCATCATCATCACATCATCATCATCATCATCATCTCATCATGATATCATCATCATCATCATCATCATCTCATCATGATATCATCATCATCATCATCATCATCTCATCATGATATCATCATCATGATATCATCATCATCGTCTCATCATGATATCATCATCATCATCATCATCTCATCATGATATCATCATCATGATCATCTCATCATGATATCATCATCATGATATCATCATCATGATATCATCATCATCATCATCTCATCATGATATCATCATCATGATATCATCATCATCATCATCTCATCATGATATCATCATCATGATATCATCATCATCGTCTCATCATGATATCATCATCATCATCATCTCATCATGATATCATCATCATGATCATCTCATCATGATATCATCATCATGATATCATCATCATGATATCATCATCATCATCATCTCATCATGATATCATCATCATGATATCATCATCATGATATCATCATCATCATCATCTCATCATGATATCATCATCATGATATCATCATCATCATGATATCATCATCATCATGATATCATCATCATCATCATCTCATCATGATATCATCATCATGATATCATCATCATCGTCTCATCATGATATCATCATCATCATCATCTCATCATGATATCATCATCATGATCATCTCATCATGATATCATCATCATGATATCATCATCATGATATCATCATCATCATCATCTCATCATGATATCATCATCATCATCATCATCATCATCTCATCATGATATCATCATCATCATCTCATCATGATATCATCATCATGATATCATCATCATCATCATCATCTCATCATGATATCATCATCATCATCTCATCATGCTATCATCATCATGATATCGTCATCATGATATCATCATGATATCATCATCATCATTCATCATCTCATCATGATATCATCATCATCATCTCATCATGATATCATCATCATGATATCATCATCATAGTCTCATCATGATATCACCATCATCATCATCTCATCATGATATCATCATCATGATATCATCATCATCATCATCATCATCATCTCATCATGATATCATCATCATCACATCATCATCATCATCATCATCTCATCATGATATCATCATCATCATCATCATCTCATCATGATATCATCATCATCATCATCATCATCTCATCATGATATCATCATCATGATATCATCATCATCGTCTCATCATGATATCATCATCATCATCATCATCTCATCATGATATCATCATCATGATCATCTCATCATGATATCATCATCATGATATCATCATCATGATATCATCATCATCATCATCTCATCATGATATCATCATCATGATATCATCATCATCATCATCTCATCATGATATCATCATCTCATCATGATATCATCATCATGATCATCTCATCATGATATCATCATCATGATATCATTATCATGATATCATCATCATCATCACCATCATCTCATCATCATAATCGTCTCATCATGATATCATCATCATTGTCTCATCATGATATCATCATCATCATCATCTCATCATGATATCATCTTCATGATATCATCATCATCATGATATCATCATCATGATATCATCATCATCATCTCATCATTATATCAACATCATGATATCATCATTATCATCATCATCTCATCATGATATCATCATCATCATGATATCATCATCATGATATCATCATCATCGTCTCATCATGATATCATCATCATCTCATCATGATATCATCATCATGATATCATCATCATGATATCATCATCTCATCATCATCATCATCATCATCATCATCTCATCATGATATCATCATCATCATCATCTCATCATGATATCATCATCATGATATCATCATCATGATATCATCATCATCATCATCATCTCATCATGATATCATCATCATCATCATCATCTCATCATGATATCATCATCATGATATCATCATCATCATCTCATCATGATATCATCATCATCATCATCATCATCATCATCTCATCATGATATCATCATCATAATCATCTAATCATGATATCATCATCATGATATCATCATCATCATCATCTCATCATGATATCATCATCATCATCTCATCATGAGATCAACATCATGATATCATCATCATCATCATCATCATCTCATCATGATATCATCATCATGATATCATCATCATGATATCATCATCATGATATCATCATCATCTCATCATGATATCAACATCATGATATCATCATCATCATCATCTCATCATGATATCATCATCATCATCATCATCTCATCATGATATCATCATCATGATATCATCATCATCATCATCATCATCATCATCATCATCATCTCATCATGATGTCATCATCATGATATCATCATCATCGTCTCATCATGATATCATCATCATCTCATCATGATATCATCATCATGATATCATCATCATCATCATCATCATCATCTCATCATGATATCATCATCATGATATCATCATCATCATCATCATCTCATCATGATATCATCATCATGATATCATCATCATGATATCATCATCTCATCATCATCATCATCATCATCTCATCATCATCATCATCATCATCATCTCATCATGATATCATCATCATGATATCATCATCATGATATCATCATCATCATCATCTCATCATGATATCATCATCATGATATCATCATCATGATATCATCATCATGATATCATCATCATCGTCTCATCATGATATCATCATCATCATCTCATCATGATATCATCATCATGATCATCTCATCATGATATCATCATCATGATCATCTCATCATGATATCATCATCATGATATCATCATCATGATATCATCCTCATCTCATCATGATATCATCATCATGATATCATCATCATCGTCTCATCATGATATCATCATCATCATCATCTCATCATGATATCATCATCATCATGATATCATCATCATCATGATATCTTCATCATGATATCATCATCATCATCATCTCATCATGATATCATCATCATCATCTCATCATGATATCATCATCATCTCATCATGATATCATCATCATGATATCATCATCATCATCTCAGAATGAAATCATCATCATGATATCATCATCATCTTCTCACCATGATATCATCATCATCATCTCATCATGATATCATCATCATGATATCATCATCATCATCATCTCAGCATGATATCATCATCATGATATCATTATCATGATATCATCATCATCATCACCATCATCTCATCATCATAATCGTCTCACCATGATGTCATCATCATCATCTCATCATGATATCATCATCATGATATCATCATCATCATCATCATCATCTCAGCATGATATCATCATCATGATATCATTATCATGATATCATCATCATCATCACCATCATCTCATCATCATAATCGTCTCATCATGATATCATCATCATTGTCTCATCATGATATCATCATCATCATCATCTCATCATGATATCATCATCATGATATCATCATCATCATGATATCATCATCATGATATCATCATCATCATCTCATCATTATCATCATCATCTCATCATGATATCATCATCATCATGATATCATCATCATGATATCATCATCATCGTCTCATCATGATATCATCATCATCTCATCATGATATCATCATCATGATATCATCATCATGATATCATCATCTCATCATCATCATCATCATCATCATAATCATCTCATCATGATATCATCATCATCATCATCTCATCATGATATCATCATCATGATATCATCATCATGATATCATCATCATCATCATCATCTCATCATGATATCATCATCATGATATCATCATCATCATCTCATCATGATATCATCATCATCATCATCATCATCATCATCATCATCATCATCTCATCATGATATCATCATCATAATCATCTAATCATGATATCATCATCATGATATCATCATCATCATCATCTCATCATGATATCATCATCATCATCATCTCATCATGAGATCAACATCATGATATCATCATCATCATCATCATCATCTCATCATGATATCATCATCATGATATCATCATCATGATATCATCATCATCTCATCATGATATCAACATCATGATATCATCATCATCATCATCTCATCATGATATCATCATCATCATCATCATCTCATCATGATATCATCATCATGATATCATCATCATCATCATCATCATCATCATCTCATCATGATGTCATCATCATGATATCATCATCATCGTCTCATCATGATATCATCATCATCTCATCATGATATCATCATCATGATATCATCATCATGATATCATCATCATCATCATCATCATCTCATCATGATATCATCATCATGATATCATCATCATCATCATCATCTCATCATGATATCATCATCATGATATCATCATCATGATATCATCATCATGATATCATCATCTCATCATCATCATCATCATCATCATCTCATCATCATCATCATCATCATCATCATCTCATCATGATATCATCATCATGATATCATCATCATGATATCATCATCATCATCATCTCATCATGATATCATCATCATGATATCATCATCATGATATCATCATCATGATATCATCATCATGATATCATCATCATCGTCTCATCATGATATCATCATCATCATCATCTCATCATGATATCATCATCATGATCATCTCATCATGATATCATCATCATGATATCATCATCATGATATCATCATCATGATATCATCATCATCGTCTCATCATGATATCATCATCATCATCTCATCATGATATCATCATCATGATCATCTCATCATGATATCATCATCATGATCATCTCATCATGATATCATCATCATGATATCATCATCATGATATCATCATCATGATATCATCATCTCATCATCATCATCATCATCATCATCATCATCATCATCTCATCATCATCATCACCATCATCATCTCATCATGATATCATCATCATGATATCATCATCATGATATCATCATCATCATCATCATCTCATCATGATATCATCATCATGATATCATCATCATGATATCATCATCATGATATCATCATCGTCTCATCATGATATCATCATCATCATCTCATCATGATATCATCATCATGATCATCTCATCATGATATCATCATCATGATCATCTCATCATGATATCATCATCATGATATCATCATCATGATATCATCATCATCATCATCTCATCATGATATCATCATCATGATATCATCATCATCGTCTCATCATGATATCATCATCATCATCATCTCATCATGATATCATCATCATCATGATATCTTCATCATGATATCATCATCATCATCATCATCATCTCATCATGATATCATCATCATCAACTCATCATGATATCATCATCATCTCATCATGATATCATCATCATGATATCATCATCATCTCAGAATGAAATCATCATCATGATATCATCATCATCTTCTCACCATGATATCATCATCATCATCTCATCATGATATCATCATCATCATCTCATCATGATATCATCATCATCTCATCATGATATCATCATCATGATATCATCATCATCATCTCAGAATGAAATCATCATCATGATATCATCATCATCTTCTCACCATGATATCATCATCATCATCTCATCATGATATCATCATCATGATATCATCATCATCATCATCATCATCATCATCTCAGCATGATATCATCATCATGATATCATCATCATCGTCTCATCATGATATAATCATCATCATCTCATCATGATATCATCATCATGATATCATCATCATCATCATCATCATCATCATCATCATCATCTCATCATGATATCATCATTATGATCATCTCATCATGATATCATCATCATGATATCATCATCATCATGATATCATCATCATCATCATCATCTCATCATGATGTCATCATCATGATATCATCATCATGATATCATCATCATCATCTCATCATGATATCATCATCATCATCTCATCATCATCATCTCATTATGATATCATCATCATCATCTCATCATGATATCATCATCATCATCATCTCATCATGATATCATCATCATCATCTCATCATGATATCATCATCATCATTCATCATCTCATCATGATATCATCATCATCATCTCATCATCTCAGCATGATATCATCATCATGATATCATTATCATGATATCATCATCATCATCACCATCATCTCATCATCATAATCGTCTCATCATGATATCATCATCATTGTCTCATCATGATATCATCATCATCATCATCTCATCATGATATCATCATCATGATATCATCATCATCATGATATCATCATCATGATATCATCATCATCATCTCATCATTATCATCATCATCTCATCATGATATCATCATCATCATGATATCATCATCATGATATCATCATCATCGTCTCATCATGATATCATCATCATCTCATCATGATATCATCATCATGATATCATCATCATGATATCATCATCTCATCATCATCATCATCATCATCATAATCATCTCATCATGTTATCATCATCATCATCATCTCATCATGATATCATCATCATGATATCATCATCATGATATCATCATCATCATCATCATCTCATCATGATATCATCATCATGATATCATCATCATCATCTCATCATGATATCATCATCATCATCATCATCATCATCATCATCATCATCTCATCATGATATCATCATCATAATCATCTAATCATGATATCATCATCATGATATCATCATCATCATCATCTCATCATGATATCATCATCATCATCATCTCATCATGAGATCAACATCATGATATCATCATCATCATCATCATCTCATCATGATATCATCATCATGATATCATCATCATGATATCATCATCATCTCATCATGATATCAACATCATGATATCATCATCATCATCATCTCATCATGATATCATCATCATCATCATCATCTCATCATGATATCATCATCATGATATCATCATCATCATCATCATCATCATCATCTCATCATGATGTCATCATCATGATATCATCATCATCGTCTCATCATGATATCATCATCATCTCATCATGATATCATCATCATGATATCATCATCATGATATCATCATCATGATATCATCATCATCATCATCATCATCTCATCATGATATCATCATCATGATATCATCATCATCATCATCATCTCATCATGATATCATCATCATGATATCATCATCATGATATCATCATCATGATATCATCATCTCATCATCATCATCATCATCATCATCTCATCATCATCATCATCATCATCATCATCTCATCATGATATCATCATCATGATATCATCATCATGATATCATCATCATCATCATCTCATCATCATCATCTCATCATGATATCATCATCATGATATCATCATCATGATATCATCATCATGATATCATCATCATGATATCATCATCATCGTCTCATCATGATATCATCATCATCATCTCATCATGATATCATCATCATGATCATCTCATCATGATATCATCATCATGATATCATCATCATGATATCATCATCATGATATCATCATCATGATATCATCATCATCGTCTCATCATGATATCATCATCATCATCTCATCATGATATCATCATCATGATCATCTCATCATGATATCATCATCATGATCATCTCATCATGATATCATCATCATGATATCATCATCATGATATCATCATCATGATATCATCATCTCATCATCATCATCATCATCATCATCATCATCATCATCATCATCTCATCATCATCATCACCATCATCATCTCATCATGATATCATCATCATGATATCATCATCATGATATCATCATCATCATCATCTCATCATGATATCATCATCATGATATCATCATCATGATATCATCATCATGATATCATCATCGTCTCATCATGATATCATCATCATCATCTCATCATGATATCATCATCATGATCATCTCATCATGATATCATCATCATGATCATCTCATCATGATATCATCATCATGATATCATCATCATGATATCATCATCATCATCATCTCATCATGATATCATCATCATGATATCATCATCATCGTCTCATCATGATATCATCATCATCATCATCTCATCATGATATCATCATCATCATGATATCTTCATCATGATATCATCATCATCATCATCATCTCATCATGATATCATCATCATCATCTCATCATGATATCATCATCATCTCATCATGATATCATCATCATGATATCATCATCATCTCAGAATGAAATCATCATCATGATATCATCATCATCTTCTCACCATGATATCATCATCATCATCTCATCATGATATCATCATCATCATCTCATCATGATATCATCATCATCTCATCATGATATCATCATCATGATATCATCATCATCATCTCAGAATGAAATCATCATCATGATATCATCATCATCTTCTCACCATGATATCATCATCATCATCTCATCATGATATCATCATCATGATATCATCATCATCATCATCATCATCATCATCATCTCAGCATGATATCATCATCATGATATCATCATCATCGTCTCATCATGATATAATCATCATCATCTCATCATGATATCATCATCATGATATCATCATCATCATCATCATCATCATCATCATCATCATCATCTCATCATGATATCATCATTATGATCATCTCATCATGATATCATCATCATGATATCATCATCATCATGATATCATCATCATCATCATCATCTCATCATGATGTCATCATCATGATATCATCATCATGATATCATCATCATCTCATCATGATATCATCATCATCATCTCATCATCATCATCTCATTATGATATCATCATCATCATCTCATCATGATATCATCATCATCATCATCTCATCATGATATCATCATCATCATCTCATCATGATATCATCATCATCATTCATCATCTCATCATGATATCATCATCATCATCTCATCATGATATCATCATCATCATCTCATCATGATATCATCATCATGATATCATCATCATAGTCTCATCATGATATCACCATCATCATCATCTCATCATGATATCATCATCATGATATCATCATCATCATCATCATCATCATCATCATCTCATCATGATATCATCATCATCACATCATCATCATCATCTCATCATGATATCATCATCATCATCATCTCATCATGATATCATCATCATCACATCATCATCATCATCTCATCATGATATCATCATCATCATCATCTCATCATGATATCATCATCATCATCATCTCATCATGATATCATCATCATGATATCATCATCATCGTCTCATCATGATATCATCATCATCATCATCTCATCATGATATCATCATCATGATCATCTCATCATGATATCATCATCATGATATCATCATCATGATATCATCATCATCTCATCATGATATCATCATCATCATCATCATCATCATCATCTCATCATGATATCATCATCATCATCTCATCATGATATCATCATCATGATATCATCATCATCATCATCATCTCATCATGATATCATCATCATCATCTCATCATGCTATCATCATCATGATATCGTCATCATGATATCATCATGATATCATCATCATCATTCATCATCTCATCATGATATCATCATCATCATCTCATCATGATATCATCATCATGATATCATCATCATAGTCTCATCATGATATCACCATCATCATCATCTCATCATGATATCATCATCATGATATCATCATCATCATCATCATCATCATCATCATCATCTCATCATTATATCATCATCATAGTCTCATCATGATATCACCATCATCATCATCTCATCATGATATCATCATCATGATATCATCATCATCATCATCATCATGTGGAAGATGAAATTTCCCTGGAAGCCATTTTGTATCTTGGAAGCCATTTTGTCCTACTGACTCCATTTTGTATGCCTTCTTCCATGTTTGTCCTCTGTGATACCCAAAGAGAGCGAGAGGTTTATGTGGAAATTGAGGGGGACGTACAAGTGAGTTCTGCTTCTAGTGTTGGGATATTTCACAGGAAACCAGGCTTGCTCAACTATGTCTGAGAAGTACAGGATGTAGCCAGGGTACAACCGCAATGATCAGGTGGTCTTTCTAGATTATTCCAGTAAGTTAAACAATGTGGTTTTATTAAGATGATACGTGGCACTGCGACAAATTATAACCAATCATATGCTTCTATTAGCAGTGCATTATGAAATTATGCTGTTCTGTTTTACTATAAAGATGTGTGTTGAGAAGGGTGCGGCAGGGCAGTCTGTGCAGACGCCACCCTACGTACGTTTGTATTAAACTTCATTGCTTATTCAACTCAGAATCTGGGCCTGGTCTCATTTCTTTGACTCTTCATTCCTGTGTGAAGTACCCAGGGAAAAAGTGACCATTCACAGTTGGGGGCTCGTCCGGGATCCCAACACCTCGGAACCAGGATCCAGACGTTGCAGACCTACCCTCTTCTACCTAACCTCGAGATCTCATCTGATATAAGGTAAGGCACCTTTTCTAAATGCCTATAGTATAATTATTGGGTAGAAGAGACGGGGGTCGGCCACTGGTTGCCTATCTGAGTGACGGGATCCATAGAGTTGAGTAAGTGTGTGTAAGTAAATATTGTATTGTTTATAGAAGAGGAATAAAGCCAGGTTGGTATCCTCATTTGTGTGTTTATGGAGGAATAAAGCCAGGTTGGTATCCCCATTTGTGTGGCTTATAGAGGAATATAGCCGTATCCTCACTTGTGTTGTTGATAGGAGTAAAGCCAGGTTGGGATCCTCATTTGTGTCCTAGAGTAGGGTGTAAGGCCAGGATAAGTGGAGTAAAGCCCCAGTGGTTTCCATCTGGCAGTGCCTCATTGATGTAAGTGTACTAGAGGCTAATACTCGTCACACTCAGATACAAGGCAGATACCGAGAGTAAGGATAAAGCCGGCGTGTACCTAGTACTCTATTGGGCCGCCACTGGAGGAACCGCGTATCTTTCACAGTGGTTAATGTTCTGAGTTTGATTTAGGATAAGATAAGACACATAGGAAAGCAAATACACCAAGAGACAGTTTACTCTGTGGTACGCGCCACAAATAACTTTACAGGGTCTGTTTAGTTATTGTGGTAAAGGTCCTGTGTTATTATCGGAGTTGTTGTTGAGATACCTTGCAATTCTTGCAGTTTTAATATGGGGAATTGTTTCTTTAAGAAACCCCCAAAAGGGACGCCTTTGGAATATATGTGTAAGAAGTATGGCAGAATTGCTGGAAATACATGAGCAAGTGGACAGCTCTGTCACAAGCTGATGGTGATAATATGTTTGTCTGGCCAGATGTGAGTAGTTTCAATAGTGGGATTGTGAATCCTATGAAAAATACTTTGCGCTTGCGAGGGTTTGAAGTAGACACTAGCGAGTGGATAGTGTTTAATAGTTATTATCGAGAGGCTTATTACAGGAATAAGCAGAATGAGAAGCAAATGGTTAATGCAAAGCTTAAAGAGGAATAAGCAAGCTAGGGAGAGAGCAGCTAGAAGTTCCCCTCTACTGCCCCCACCTTTGCGACCAGTAACAAGACACAGAGAAATGACAGAAGGAAATTCTGTGTGTTTTAACTGTAACAGACCTGGACATAGAGTTGTCGACTGTCCCCAAGTTAACAAAGGAACCTTAGAAATGACAGGAGTTATAACCAGCGTCCGTATGATAGAGACTTGACAGGACGTAAGACAGAGCATTTTCCTCCCCCTCTGGAACCCTTGTACTACTCTCTTAGTAATAGTTAAAAATAGTTTTTTTATGTTAACAGAATTGGTTCCTGATCTAATTTATTGAAGATATATAAATTAATGTAATGTAATGTTATGTTTTAATTTTAGGAAGAGTCAGATTAACAGTTAGAAAGTAATACTGGTTCAAGCATTCCTATGCGCACACACACACACGCATTATGAATGTTGCAAACAATTTGTGCTTATGCCCCTTCTGTTTGTCGTGTCATATGTTTTGTTATAATACGTTTCAATTTATGTGCTGCATGTTGAAGAGATGTTAAAATATTATCGTTTTGGTAGGAGATAATTTTGTAATAGAAGTTTTAAATACGTTGATATGAGAAAGTGTGCTTGAATACATGAACAAGAAAGAAAGTTGTTATGTATTTTGTTATAAGTTGAATGTTAAAAAAAATAATAGAGAAAGGGTTTGTCATTTAAAAAGAGGAAGTGCTAAATTAGAGGAAGTGCTGAATTTTTTGCATTATAGGAGAAACCAAAGTTTTCGAGTGGCTTAATGGCGTGTGTGGAACATTGTATAGTATATGTTAAATATGAGAAGCTTCAATATGTTGTTGTCAGAAACTGTCAAGATATTATTATATTTACTAATGTTATGTTGTGTCAGATTGTTTTATTTGCCCAAGAGAAGTTATATGAGTGTAAAATATAGAGGGAACGATTGGCCAATGTTAAGTGAGTATTGTGTAAAGACCCCCTGATAAAGAATAATTTGTTCTAAATTATTGTTTGTTCATCACTCCGCAGCAGTAGGACTTTATACAAATAAAATAGAGAAGTAAGAATGTATATATTGACTAATATGTTTATGAGAATCAGCTCAGTAAAGGAAGAGAAGTAATATCAGGAAGTAATTTTACTGAGATGGTAGTGCATACATGGGCCAGCCTTCCAGTGGAAGTGGTAGAGGTCGACACAGTAAAGGAAACTTTGTGTTCAGCACTGATACTAGGGTTGCTCACTATGAATTTTAATCAGTTTTGTCATGAAAATCCAGGTATTGCCAGGTATTGAATATCAGTAAGGTAAAATTCTCATTTTAAATCTATTATACAGATTCTAGATATGTTTTTGGTGTTGTGTATGGTGTTGGTACAATTTGGTGACTATGCAGGTATCTGTCTCTCTCACCCTCTCCTATTGCTTTTATGTGCAAGTTTTTCTACATGATGTATTGCTCCTGGCTGTACAGACAAAGAGTCAGAGGGTAAATCTGTTTGCTAAATAAGTTGCAACCAGACCAGATACATACATTTTTATGGGTACTGGTAGCAGCAAAACATATAAGTAAATTATGTTAAATGTTGCATGTTAATAATGAAATTGTTTTGAGTCTTTGTATAATACAGATCAAAGCTGTACAGCCAACAAAAGACAGTCTCAAAGTGCACCATGCACCAACTGAAATCTAATGATGAAAGAGCATTTCTCAACCCAAGCGGAAAAGAAAGGAGCTCAAATTTGAAGATTGGTACAAACCCCAAGGAACAAATAAGTTAACCATTCCTTCGGGCACAATAATCCCAGCTGGTTAACCAACGTAAGCCGAGATTGGCAAGAGCCACTCGTGAATCTCACATCATGTAGTGAGACAAAAAGGAAATTGTTTATTTTGCATTAACCATTTCTTTGTTTGCAATATATGTGTATCAAGAAAGTATTTTTAGACACATGATTAATTATCTCTAGCTCAATCATGTTTACCCCTTAGAATTAACCAGAGGTATTTATAAAGACCTAGGTTTAAATTAATTTGGCTGGATCTGCGGTCATGCTCCCTGTTTTGAATACAGTCATCTTTAAGTATTCCCTTCTCTGAAGTTGATTTGATCACCCTTAACTGCACAAAGCTATTTTGTGCCCATCCTCAGTTATGATTCATACCTGGAAACTATTGCACTAAACTTAAATCTCATGTCTCTAGCAAAGGATGGTCCAGCAGGAGGATGGGATGTTTCCCATCAGTATTATAAGAAAGGTAAATTATGTACAAGAGATAATATGTGCCCACTTTCACAATATCCCCACAATTGCCTAAGGAGGATAAGAAATTTCAAGATCCTGGACACTTCAAAAATACCAATTAGCCAGCAAAGTGGCTATGGCTGCAGGTATAATTTTCCCAGGTGTAGGTGTGGGATTGTTAACAGACAGATTTAATGTTTTAATTTAAATGGTTGCACTGCAAAATCGAATTGCCTTGGATTATACTCTTGCAGCTAAGGGTGGAGTATGTGCTCTGGTGGGAGATAAATGTTGTGTATACATTAAAGATCATAGCGGTGAGATAGAACATGATGTACAGAAGGTGTCTGAGTTGCAGGAACACTTGCGTCCGCAACCAGGAGATGACTGGAATTTGTTCGGCTTAGATGGGTGGCTTGGTTCACTAGGAGCAGAACTGTTGACTGCTTTGGTTTGCTTGATTGTGGCGTGTTTCTGTTTGTGTGTGCTTATTGCGTGTCTGAAGGTTGTCGCTAAAATATGTATTGCCGGAGACAATGAGGGACACGCTATGCTAATGCAGCATTCATATACCCCACACGCCTCTGAAGAAGGACCGGGACAGGAACCAAAGTTCATCCTCAGATCACCAGAAGGATTCTTCTGCCCAGAGGAAGAAAACCTCTGCCTATGAGGGCCATCCCAAACGAACATGTGTATGCTATGTAAGAGTTATCCAATCGACGGGACCAGGGTCCGTGTTAGGATAAAAGGGAGGTGTGTGGAAGATGAAATTTCCCTGGAAGCCATTTTGTATCTTGGAAGCCATTTTGTCCTACTGACTCCATTTTGTATGCCTTCTTCCATGTTTGTCCTCTGTGATACCCAAAGAGAGCGAGAGGTTTATGTGGAAATTGAGGGGGACGTACAAGTGAGTTCTGCTTCTAGTGTTGGGATATTTCACAGGAAACCAGGCTTGCTCAACTATGTCTGAGAAGTACAGGATGTAGCCAGGGTACAACCGCAATGATCAGGTGGTCTTTCTAGATTATTCCAGTAAGTTAAACAATGTGGTTTTATTAAGATGATACGTGGCACTGCGACAAATTATAACCAATCATATGCTTCTATTAGCAGTGCATTATGAAATTATGCTGTTCTGTTTTACTATAAAGATGTGTGTTGAGAAGGGTGCGGCAGGGCAGTCTGTGCAGACGCCACCCTACGTACGTTTGCATTAAACTTCATTGCTTATTCAACTCAGAATCTGGGCCTGGTCTCATTTCTTTGACTCTTCATTCCTGTGTGAAGTACCCAGGGAAAAAGTGACCATTCACAATCATCATCATCATCATCATCATCTCATCATGATATCATCATCGTCACATCATCATCATCATCATCATCTCATCATGATATCATCATCATCATCATCATCATCTCATCATGATATCATCATCATCATCATCATCATCTCATCATGATATCATCATCATGATATCATCATCATCGTCTCATCATGATATCATCATCATCATCATCATCTCATCATGATATCATCATCATGATCATCTCATCATGATATCATCATCATGATATCATCATCATGATATCATCATCATCATCATCTCATCATGATATCATCATCATGATATCATCATCATCATCATCTCATCATGATATCATCATCATGATATCATCATCATCGTCTCATCATGATATCATCATCATCATCATCTCATCATGATATCATCATCATGATCATCTCATCATGATATCATCATCATGATATCATCATCATGATATCATCATCATCATCATCTCATCATGATATCATCATCATGATATCATCATCATGATATCATCATCATCATCATCTCATCATGATATCATCATCATGATATCATCATCATCATGATATCATCATCATCATCATCTCATCATGATATCATCATCATGATATCATCATCATCGTCTCATCATGATATCATCATCATCATCATCTCATCATGATATCATCATCATGATCATCTCATCATGATATCATCATCATGATATCATCATCATGATATCATCATCATCATCATCTCATCATGATATCATCATCATCATCATCATCATCTCATCATGATATCATCATCATCATCTCATCATGATATCATCATCATGATATCATCATCATCATCATCTCATCATGATATAATCATCATCATCTCATCATGATATCATCATCATGATATCATCATCATCATCATCATCATCATCATCATCATCTCATCATGATATCATCATTATGATCATCTCATCATGATATCATCATCATGATATCATCATCATCATGATATCATCATCATCATCATCATCTCATCATGATATCATCATCATCATCTCATCATGCTATCATCATCATGATATCGTCATCATGCTATCATCATCATGATATCGTCATCATGATATCATCATGATATCATCATCATCATTCATCATCTCATCATGATATCATCATCATCATCTCATCATGATATCATCATCATGATATCATCATCATAGTCTCATCATGATATCACCATCATCATCATCTCATCATGATATCATCATCATGATATCATCATCATGATATCATCATCATCATCATCATCATCATCATCATCATCATCACATCATCATCATCATCTCATCATGATATCATCATCATCATCATCATCATCTCATCATGATATCATCATCATGATATCATCATCATCGTCTCATCATGGTATCATCATCATCATCATCATCTCATCATGATATCATCATCATGATCATCTCATCATGATATCATCATCATGATATCATCATCATGATATCATCATCATCATCATCTCATCATGATATCATCATCATGATATCATCATCATCGTCTCATCATGATATCATCATCATCATCATCTCATCATGATATCATCATCATGATCATCTCATCATGATATCATCATCATGATCATCTCATCATGATATCATCATCATCATCATCATCTCATCATGATATCATCATCATGATATCATCATCATGATATCATCATCATGATATCATCATCATGATATCATCATCATGATATCATCATCATCATCATCATCATCTCATCATGATATCATCATCATGATATCATCATCATGATATCATCATCATGATATCATCATCATGATATCATCATCATGATATCATCATCATCATCATCATCATCATCTCATCATGATATCATCATCATCGTCTCATCATGATATCATCATCATCATCTCATCATGATATCATCATGATATCATCATCATCATCATCATCATCATCATCATCATCTCATCATGATGCCATCATCATGATATCATCATCATCGTCTCATCATGATATCATCATCATCATCATCTCATCATGATATCATCATCATGATCATTTCCTCATGATATCATCATCATGATATCATCATCATCTCATCATGATATCATCATCATGATATCATCATCATGATATCATCATCATCTCATCATGATATCATCATCATGATATCATCATCATCTCATCATGATATCATCATCTCATCATCATCATCATCATCTCATCATGATATCATCATCATCATCTCATCATGATATCATCATCATGATATCATCATCATGATATCATCATCATCATCATCATCGTCTCATCATGATATCATCATCATGATATCATCATCATGATATCATCATCATCGTCTCATCATGATATCATCATCATCACCTCATCATGATATCATCATCATGATATCATCATCATCATCATCTCATCATGATATCATCATGATGATATCATCATCATGATATCATCATCATCGTCTCATTATGATATCATCATCATCATCATCATCATCATCTCATCATGATATCATCATCATGATCATCTCATCATGATATCATCATCATGATCATCTCATCATGATATCATCATCATGATATCATTATCATGATATCATCATCATCATCATCTCATCATCATAATCGTCTCATCATGATATCATCATCATTGTCTAATCATGATATCATCATCATCTCATCATGATATCATCATCATGATATCATCATCATCATGATATCATCATCATCATCATCATCTCATCATGATATCATTATCATCTCATCATGATATCATCATCATGATATCATCATCATCGTCTCATCATGATATCATCATCATCATCATCATCTCATCATGATATCATCATCATGATCATTTCATCATGATATCATCATCATGATATCATCATCATCATCATCATCATCATCTCAGCATGATATCATCATCATGATATCATCATCATCGTCTCACCATGATATCATCATCATCATCATCTCATCATGATATCATCATCATGATATCATCATCATCATCATCATCATCATCATCTCATCATGATATCATCATCATGATATCATCATCATCATCATCATCATGATATAATCATCATCATCTCATCATGATATCATCATCATGATATCATCATCATCATCATCATCATCATCATCATCATCTCATCATGATATCATCATCATGATCATCTCATCATGATATCATCATCATGATATCATCATCATCATGATATCATCATCATGATATCATCATCATCATCTCATCATGATATCATCATCATCATCATCATCATCATCATCATCTCATTATGATATCCTCATCATCATCTCATCATGATATCATCATCATGATATCATCATGATATCATCATCATCATCATCATCATCATCATCTCATCATGATATCATCATCATGATATCGTCATCATGATATCGTCATCATGATATCATCATGATATCATCATCATCATCATCATCATCTCATCATGATATCATCATCATCATCTCATCATGATATCATCATCATGATATCATAATCATAGTCACATCATGATATCACCATCATCATCATCTCATCATGATATCATCATCATGATATCATCATCATCATCATCATCATCATCATCATCATCATCATCTCATCATGATATCATCATCATCACATCATCATCATCATCATCATCTCATCATGATTTCATCATCATCATCATCATCATCATCATCTCATCATGATTTCATCATCATCATCATCATCATCTCATCATGATATCATCATCATCATCATCATCATCATCTCATCATGATATCATCATCATGATATCATCATCATCGTCTCATCATGATATCATCATCATCATCATCATCTCATCATGATATCATCATCATGATCATCTCATCATGATATCACCATCATGATATCATCATCATGATATCATCATCATCATCATCATCTCATCATGATATCATCATCATCGTCTCATCATGATATCATCATCATCATCTCATCATGATATAATCATCATGATATCATCATCATCATCATCATCATCATCATCATCATCTCATCATGATGCCATCATCATGATATCATCATCATCGTCTCATCATGATATCATCATCATCATCTCATCATGATATAATCATCATGATAATTTCCTCATGATATCATCATCATGATATCATCATCATCTCATCATGATATCATCATCATGATATCATCATCATGATATCATCATCATCTCATCATGATATCATCATCATGATATCATCATCATGATATCATCGTCATGATATCATCATCATCTCATCATGATATCATCATCTCATCATCATCATCATCTCATCATGATATCATCATCATCATCTCATCATGATATCATCATCATGATATCATCATCATGATATCATAATCATCATCGTCTCATCATGATATCATCATCATGATATCATCATCATGATATCATCATCATCGTCTCATCATGATATCATCATCATCATCTCATCATGATATCAACATCATGATATCATCATCATCATCATCTCATCATTATATCATCATCATGATATCATCATCATCGTCTCATCATGATATCATCATCATCATGATCATCTCATCATGATATCATCATCATGATCATCTCATCATGATATCATCATCATGATCATCTCATCATGATATCATCATCATGATATCATTATCATGATTTCATCATCATCATCATCACCATCATCTCATAATCATAATCGTCTCATCATGATATCATCATCATTGTCTCATCATGATATCATCATCATCATCATCTCATCATGATATCATCATCATGATATCATCATCATCATGATCATCTCATCATGATATCATCATCATGATCATCTCATCATGATATCATCATCATGAACATCTCATCATGATATCATCATCATGCTATCATTATCATGATCATCTCATCATGATATCATCTCATCATCATAATCGTCTCATCATGATATCATCATCATTGTCTCATCATGATATCATCATCATCATCATCTCATCATGATATCATCATCATCATGATATCATCATCATGATATCATCATCATGATATCATCATCATCATCTCATCATTATATCAACATCATGATATCATCATTATCATCATCATCTCATCATGATATCATCATCATCTCATCATGATATCATCATCATGATATCATCATCATGATATCATCATCATCGTCTCATCATGATATCATCATCATCATCATCTCATCATGATATCATCATCATGATCATTTCATCATGATATCACCATCATGATATCATCATCATGATATCATCATCTCATCATCATCATCATCATCATCATCATCATCATCATCATCATCATCTCATCATCATCATCATCATCATCATCATCTCATCATCATCATCATCATCATCATCATCATCATCATCATCATCATCTCATCATCATCATCATCTCATCATCTCATCATGATATCATCATCATGATCATCTCATCATGATATCATCATCATCATCATCTCATTATGATATCATCATCATGATATCATTGTCATGATATCATCATCATCATCACCATCATCTCATCATCATCATCGTCTCATCATGATATCATCATCATCGTCTCATCATGATATCATCATCATCATCATCTCATCATGATATCATCATCATGATATCATCATCATTATGATATCATCATCATCGTCTCATCATGATATCATCATCATCGTCTCATCATGATATCATCATCATCGTCTCATCATGATATCATCATCATCATCATCTCATCATGATATCATCATCATGATATCATCATCATTATGATATCATCATCATCGTCTCATCATGATATCATCATCATCGTCTCATCATGATATCATCATCATCATCATCTCATCATGATATCATCATCATGATATCATCATCATCTCATCATGATATCATCATCATGATATCATCATCATCGTCTCATCATGATATCATCATCATCTCATCATGATATCATCATGATGATCATTTCATCATGATATCATCATCATGATATCATCATCATGATATCATCATCTCATCATCATCATCATCATCATCTCATCATGATATCATCATCATCATCATCTCATCATGATATCATCATCATCATGATATCATCATCATCTCATCATGATATCATCATCATCATATCATCATCATCATCTCATCATGATATCATCATCATCGTCTCATCATGATATCAACATCATCATCATCTCATCATGATATCATCATCATCATCATCATCATCATCTCATCATGATATCATCATCATCATCTCATCATGATATCATCATCATCATCTCATCATGATATCATCATCATCATCTCATCATGATATCATCATCATCATCATCATCATCTCATCATGATATCATCATCATGATATCATCATCATCGTCTCATCATGATATCATCATCATGATCATCTCATCATGATATCATCATCATCATCATCTCATCATGATATCATCATCATGATATCATCATCATGATATCATCATCATGATATCATCATCATCTCATCATGATATCATCATCTCATCATCATCATCATCATCTCATCATGATATCATCATCATCATCTCATTATGATATCATCATCATCATCTCATCATGATATCATCATCATGATATCGTCATCATGCTATCATCATCATGATATCGTCATCATGATATCATCATGATATCATCATCATCATTCATCATCTCATCATGATATCATCATCATCATCTCATCATGATATCATCATCATGATATCATCATCATAGTCTCATCATGATATCACCATCATCATCATCTCATCATGATATCATCATCATGATATCATCATCATGATATCATCATCATCATCATCATCATCATCATCATCTCATCATGATATCATCATCATCGTCTCATCATGATATCATCATCATCATCATCATCATCTCATCATGATATCATCATCATGATATCATCATCATCGTCTCATCATGATATCATCATCATGATCATCTCATCATGATATCATCATCATGATATCATCATCATCGTCTCATCATGATATCATCATCATGATCATCTCTTCATGATATCATCATCATGATCATCTCATCATGATATCATCATCATGATATCATCATCATGATATCATCATCATCTCATCATGATATCATCATCATCATCTCATCATGATATCATCATCATGATATCATCATCATGATATCATCATCATGATATCATCATCATCTCATCATGATATCATCATCATCATCATCTCATCATGATATCATCATCATCATCATCTCATCATGATATCATCATCATGATATCATCATCATCATCATCATCTCATCATGATATCATCATCATGATCATCTCATCATGATATCATCATCATGATATCATCATCATGATATCATCATCATCATCATCATCTCATCATGATATCATCATCATGATATCATCATCATGGTCTCATCATGATATCATCATCATCATCTCATCATGATATCATCATCATGATATCATCATCATCATCATCATCATCATCATCATCATCATCATCATCTCATCATGATATCATCATCATGATATCATCATCATGATATCATCATCATCTCATCATGATATCATCATCATGATCATTTCCTCATGATATCATCATCATCATCATCATCATCATCATCTCATCATGATATCATCATCATGATATCATCATCATGATATCATCATCATCTCATCATGATATCATCATCATGATATCATCATCATGATATCATCATCATCTCATCATGATATCATCATCTCATCATCATCATCATCATCATCTCATCATGATATCATCATCATCATCTCATAATGATATCATCATCATGATATCATCATCATCGTCTCATCATGATATCATCATCATCATCTCATCATGATATCATCATCATCATCGTCTCATCATGATATCATCATCATGATATCATCATCATGATATCATCATCATGATATCATCATCATCTCATCATGATATCATCATCTCATCATCATCATCATCATCATCTCATCATCATCATCATCATCTCATCATGATATCATCATCATGATATTATCATCATCGTCTCATCATGATATCATCATCATCATCATCTCATCATGATATCATCATCATCATCATCTCATCATGATATCATCATCATGATATCATCATCATGATATCATCATCATGATATCATCATCATCTCATCATGATATCATCATCTCATCATCATCATCATCATCTCATCATGATATCATCATCATCATCTCATTATGATATCATCATCATCATCTCATCATGATATCATCATCATGATATGATCATCATCATCATCATCATCTCATCATGATATCATCATCATCGTCTCATCATGATATCATCATCATCATCATCTCATCATGATATCATCATCATGATATCATCATCATCGTCTCATCATGATATCATCATCATGATCATCTCATCATGATATCATCATCATGATCATCTCATCATGATATCATCATCATGATATCATCATCATGATATCATCATCATCATCATCTCATTATGATATCATCATCATGATATCATTGTCATGATATCACCATCATCATCACCATCATCTCATCATCATCATCGTCTCATCATGATATCATCATCATCGTCTCATCATGATATCATCATCATCATCATCTCATCATGATATCATCATCATGATATCATCATCATTATGATATCATCATCATCGTCTCATCATGATATCATCATCATCGTCTCATCATGATATCATCATCATCATCATCTCATCATGATATCATCATCATGATATCATCATCATCTCATCATGATATCATCATCATGATATCATCATCATCGTCTCATCATGATATCATCATCATCTCATCATGATATCATCATGATGATCATTTCATCATGATATCATCATCATGATATCATCATCATGATATCATCATCTCATCATCATCATCATCATCATCTCATCATGATATCATCATCATCATCATCTCATCATGATATCATCATCATCATGATATCATCATCATCTCATCATGATATCATCATCATCATATCATCATCATCATCTCATCATGATATCATCATCATCATCATCTCATCATGATATCATCATCATCGTCTCATCATGATATCAACATCATCATCATCTCATCATGATATCATCATCATCATCATCATCATCTCATCATGATATCATCATCATCATCTCATCATGATATCATCATCATGATATGATCATCATCATCATCATCATCATCATCTCATCATGATATGATCATCATCATCATCATCATCATCATCTCATCATGATATCATCATCATCGTCTCATCATGATATCATCATCATCATCATCATCATCTCATCATGATATCATCATCATGATATCATCATCATCGTCTCATCATGATATCATCATCATGATCATCTCATCATGATATCATCATCATGATATCATCATCATCGTCTCATCATGATATCATCATCATGATCATCTCTTCATGATATCATCATCATGATCATCTCATCATGATATCATCATCATGATATCATCATCATGATATCATCATCATCTCATCATGATATCATCATCATCATCTCATCATGATATCATCATCATGATATCATCATCATGATATCATCATCATGATATCATCATCATCTCATCATGATATCATCATCATCATCTCATCATGATATCATCATCATCATCATCTCATCATGATATCATCATCATGATATCATCATCATCATCATCTCATCATGATATCATCATCATGATCATCTCATCATGATATCATCATCATGATATCATCATCATGATATCATCATCATCATCATCATCTCATCATGATATCATCATCATGATATCATCATCATGGTCTCATCATGATATCATCATCATCATCTCATCATGATATCATCATCATGATATCATCATCATCATCATCATCATCATCATCATCATCATCTCATCATGATATCATCATCATGATATCATCATCATGATATCATCATCATGATATCATCATCATCTCATCATGATATCATCATCATGATCATTTCCTCATGATATCATCATCATCATCATCATCATCATCATCATCATCATCTCATCATGATATCATCATCATGATATCATCATCATGATATCATCATCATCTCATCATGATATCATCATCATGATATCATCATCATGATATCATCATCTCATCATGATATCATCATCTCATCATCATCATCATCATCATCATCTCATCATGATATCATCATCATCATCTCATAATGATATCATCATCATGATATCATCATCATCGTCTCATCATGATATCATCATCATCATCTCATCATGATATCATCATCATCATCGTCTCATCATGATATCATCATCATGATATCATCATCATGATATCATCATCATGATATCATCATCATCTCATCATGATATCATCATCTCATCATCACCATCATCATCTCATCATCATCATCATCATCTCATCATGATATCATCATCATGATATCATCATCATCGTCTCATCATGATATCATCATCATCATCATCTCATCATGATATCATCATCATCATCATCATCTCATCATGATATCATCATCATGATATCATCATCATGATATCATCATCATCTCATCATGATATCATCATCTCATCATCATCTCATCATGATATCATCATCATCATCTCATCATGATATCATCATCATCATCTCATCATGATATCATCATCATGATATGATCATCATCATCATCATCATCTCATCATGATATCATCATCATCGTCTCATCATGATATCATCATCATCATCATCTCATCATGATATCATCATCATGATATCATCATCATCGTCTCATCATGATATCATCATCATGATCATCTCATCATGATATCATCATCATGATCATCTCATCATGATATCATCATCATGATATCATCATCATGATATCATCATCATCTCATCATGATATCATCATCATCATCATCTCACATGATATCATCATCATGATATCATCATCATGATATCATCATCATGATATCATCATCATCATCATCATCTCATCATGATATCATCATCATGATATCATCATCATGGTCTCATCATGATATCATCATCATCATCTCATCATGATATCATCATCATGATATCATCATCATCATCATCATCATCTCATCATGATATCATCATCATGATATCATCATCATGATATCATCATGATATCATCATCATCTCATCATGATATCATCATCATGATCATTTCCTCATGATATCATCATCATGATATCATCATCATCTCATCATGATATCATCATCATGATATCATCATCATCATCGTCTCATCATGATATCATCATCATGATATCATCATCATGATATCATCATCATGATATCATCATCATCTCATCATGATATCATCATCTCATCATCATCATCATCATCATCATCTCATCATGATATCATCATCATCATCTCATCATGATATCATCATCATGATATCATCATCATCGTCTCATCATGATATCATCATCATCATCTCATCATGATATCATCATCATCATCGTCTCATCATGATATCATCATCATGATATCATCATCATGATATCATCATCATGATATCATCATCATCTCATCATGATATCATCATCTCATCATCATCATCATCATCATCTCATCATGATATCATCATCATCATCTAATCATGATATCATCATCATGATATCATCATCATCGTCTCATCATGATATCATCATCATCATCATCTCATCATGATATCATCATCATCATCATCATCATCTCATCATGATATCATCATCATGATATCATCATCATGATATCATCATCATCTCATCATGATATCATCATCTCATCATCATCATCATCATCATCTCATCATGATATCATCATCATCATCTCATCATGATATCATCATCATGATATCATCATCATCGTCTCATCATGATATCATCATCATCATCTCATCATGATATCATCATCATCATCGTCTCATCATGATATCATCATCATGATATCATCATCATGATATCATCATCATGATATCATCATCATCGTCTCATCATGATATCATCATCATCATCTCATCATGATATCATCATCATCGTCTCATCATGATATCATCATCATCATCATCATCTCATCATGATATCATCATCATGATCATCTCATCATGATATCACCATCATGATATCATCATCATGATATCATCATCATCATCATCATCTCATCATGATATCATCATCATCGTCTCATCATGATATCATCATCATCATCTCATCATGATATAATCATCATGATATCATCATCATCATCATAATCATCATCATCTCATCATGATGCCATCATCATGATATCATCATCATCGTCTCATCATGATATCATCATCATCATCATCATCTCATCATGATATAATCATCATGATAATTTCCTCATGATATCATCATCATGATATCATCATCATCTCATCATGATATCATCATCATGATATCATCATCATGATATCATCATCATCTCATCATGATATCATCATCATGATATCATCATCATGATATCATCGTCATGATATCATCATCATCTCATCATGATATCATCATCTCATCATCATCATCATCTCATCATGATATCATCATCATCATCTCATCATGATATCATCATCATGATATCATCATCATGATATCATAATCATCATCGTCTCATCATGATATCATCATCATGATATCATCATCATGATATCATCATCATCGTCTCATCATGATATCATCATCATCATCTCATCATGATATCAACATCATGATATCATCATCATGATCATCTCATCATGATATCATCATCGTGATATCATCATCATGATATCATCATCATCGTCTCATCATGATATCATCATCATCATGATCATCTCATCATGATATCATCATCATGATCATCTCATCATGATATCATCATCATGATCATCTCATCATGATATCATCATCATGATATCATTATCATGATTTCATCATCATCATCATCACCATCATCTCATAATCATAATCGTCTCATCATGATATCATCATCATTGTCTCATCATGATATCATCATCATCATCATCTCATCATGATATCATCATCATGATATCATCATCATCATGATCATCTCATCATGATATCATCATCATGATCATCTCATCATGATATCATCATCATGATCATCTCATCATGATATCATCATCATGCTATCATTATCATGATCATCTCATCATGATATCATCTCATCATCATAATCGTCTCATCATGATATCATTATCATTGTCTCATCATGATATCATCATCATCATCATCTCATCATGATATCATCATCATCATGATATCATCATCATGATATCATCATCATGATATCATCATCATCATCTCATCATTATATCAACATCATGATATCATCATTATCATCATCATCTCATCATGATATCATCATCATCTCATCATGATATCATCATCATGATATCATCATCATCGTCTCATCATGATATCATCATCATGATCATTTCATCATGATATCACCATCATGATATCATCATCATGATATCATCATCTCATCATCATCATCATCATCATCATCATCATCATCATCATCATCATCATCTCATCATCATCATCATCATCATCATCTCATCATCATCATCATCATCATCATCTCATCATCATCATCATCTCATCATCTCATCATGATATCATCATCATCTCATCATCATCATCAGCATCATCATCTCATCATCTCATTATGATATCATCATCATGATATCATTGTCATGATATCATCATCATCATCACCATCATCTCATCATCATCATCGTCTCATCATGATATCATCATCATCGTCTCATCATGATATCATCATCATCATCATCTCATCATGATATCATCATCATGATATCATCATCATTATGATATCATCATCATCGTCTCATCATGATATCATCATCATCATTGTCTCATCATGATATCATCATCATCATCATCTCATCATGATATCATCATCATGATATCATCATCATCTCATCATGATATCATCATCATGATATCATCATCATCGTCTCATCATGATATCATCATCATCTCATCATGATATCATCATCATGATATGATCATCATCATCATCATCATCATCATCTCATCATGATATCATCATCATCGTCTCATCATGATATCATCATCATCATCATCTCATCATGATATCATCATCATGATATCATCATCATCGTCTCATCATGATATCATCATCATGATCATCTCATCATGATATCATCATCATGATCATCTCATCATGATATCATCATCATGATATCATCATCATGATATCATCATCATGATATCATCATCATGATATCATCATCATCTCATCATGATATCATCATCATCATCTCATCATGATATCATCATCATGATATCATCATCATGATATCATCATCATGATATCATCATCATCTCATCATGATATCATCATCATCATCATCATCATCATCATCATCATCTCATCATGATATCATCATCATGATATCATCATCATGATCATCTCATCATGATATCATCATCATGATCATCTCATCATGATATCATCATCATGATATCATCATCATGATATCATCATCATCATCATCATCTCATCATGATATCATCATCATGATATCATCATCATGGTCTCATCATGATATCATCATCATCATCTCATCATGATATCATCATCATGATATCATCATCATCATCATCATCATCTCATCATGATATCATCATCATGATATCATCATCATGATATCATCATGATATCATCATCATCTCATCATGATATCATCATCATGATCATTTTCTCATGATATCATCATCATGATATCATCATCATCTCATCATGATATCATCATCATGATATCATCATCATGATATCATCATCATCTCATCATGATATCATCATCATGATATCATCATCATGATATCATCATCATCTCATCATGATATCATCATCTCATCATCATCATCATTATCATCTCATCATGATATCATCATCATGATCATCTCATCATGATATCATCATCATGATATCATTATCATGATATCATCATCATCATCATCTCATCATCATAATCGTCTCATCATGATATCATCATCATTGTCTAATCATGATATCATCATCATCATCATCTCATCATGATATCATCATCATGATATCATCATCATCATGATATCATCATCATCATCTCATCATGATATCATTATCATCTCATCATGATATCATCATCATGATATCATCATCATCGTCTCATCATGATATCATCATCATCATCATCATCTCATCATGATATCATCATCATGATCATTTCATCATGATATCATCATCATGATATCATCATCATCATCATCATCATCATCTCAGCATGATATCATCATCATGATATCATCATCATCGTCTCACCATGATATCATCATCATCATCATCTCATCATGATATCATCATCATGATATCATCATCATCATCATCATCATCATCTCATCATGATATCATCATCATGATATCATCATCATCATCATCATCATGATATAATCATCATCATCTCATCATGATATCATCATCATGATATCATCATCATCATCATCATCATCATCATCATCATCATCATCATCATCATCATCTCATCATGATATCATCATCATGATCATCTCATCATGATATCATCATCATGATATCATCATCATCATGATATCATCATCATGATATCATCATCATCATCTCATCATGATATCATCATCATCATCATCATCATCATCTCATTATGATATCCTCATCATCATCTCATCATGATATCATCATCATGATATCATCATGATATCATCATCATCATCATCATCATCATCATCATCATCATCTCATCATGATATCATCATCATGATATCGTCATCATGATATCGTCATCATGATATCATCATGATATCATCATCATCATCATCATCATCTCATCATGATATCATCATCATCATCTCATCATGATATCATCATCATGATATCATAATCATAGTCACATCATGATATCACCATCATCATCATCTCATCATGATATCATCATCATGATATCATCATCATCATCATCATCATCATCATCATCTCATCATGATATCATCATCATCACATCATCATCATCATCATCATCTCATCATGATTTCATCATCATCATCATCATCATCATCATCTCATCATGATTTCATCATCATCATCATCATCATCATCTCATCATGATATCATCATCATCATCATCATCATCATCTCATCATGATATCATCATCATGATATCATCATCATCGTCTCATCATGATATCATCATCATCATCATCATCTCATCATGATATCATCATCATGATCATCTCATCATGATATCACCATCATGATATCATCATCATGATATCATCATCATCATCATCATCTCATCATGATATCATCATCATCGTCTCATCATGATATCATCATCATCATCTCATCATGATATAATCATCATGATATCATCATCATCATCATCATCATCATCATCATCTCATCATGATGCCATCATCATGATATCATCATCATCGTCTCATCATGATATCATCATCATCATCATCATCTCATCATGATATAATCATCATGATAATTTCCTCATGATATCATCATCATGATATCATCATCATCTCATCATGATATCATCATCATCTCATCATGATATCATCATCTCATCATCATCATCATCTCATCATGATATCATCATCATCATCTCATCATGATATCATCATCATGATATCATCATCATGATATCATAATCATCATCGTCTCATCATGATATCATCATCATGATATCATCATCATGATATCATCATCATCGTCTCATCATGATATCATCATCATCATCTCATCATGATATCAACATCATGATATCATCATCATCATCATCTCATCATTATATCATCATCATGATATCATCATCATCGTCTCATCATGATATCATCATCATCATGATCATCTCATCATGATATCATCATCATGATCATCTCATCATGATATCATCATCATGATCATCTCATCATGATATCATCATCATGATATCATTATCATGATTTCATCATCATCATCATCATCACCATCATCTCATAATCATAATCGTCTCATCATGATATCATCATCATTGTCTCATCATGATATCATCATCATCATCATCATCTCATCATGATATCATCATCATGATATCATCATCATCATGATCATCTCATCATGATATCATCATCATGATCATCTCATCATGATATCATCATCATGAACATCTCATCATGATATCATCATCATGCTATCATTATCATGATCATCTCATCATGATATCATCTCATCATCATAATCGTCTCATCATGATATCATCATCATTGTCTCATCATGATATCATCATCATCATCATCTCATCATGATATCATCATCATCATGATATCATCATCATGATATCATCATCATGATATCATCATCATCATCTCATCATTATATCAACATCATGATATCATCATTATCATCATCATCTCATCATGATATCATCATCATCTCATCATGATATCATCATCATGATATCATCATCATGATATCATCATCATCGTCTCATCATGATATCATCATCATCATCATCTCATCATGATATCATCATCATGATCATTTCATCATGATATCACCATCATGATATCATTATCATGATATCATCATCTCATCATCATCATCATCATCATCATCATCATCATCATCATCATCTCATCATCATCATCATCATCATCATCATCTCATCATCATCATCATCATCTCATCATCATCATCATCTCATCATCTCATCATGATATCATCATCATGATCATCTCATCATGATATCATCATCATCATCATCTCATTATGATATCATCATCATGATATCATTGTCATGATATCATCATCATCATCACCATCATCTCATCATCATCATCGTCTCATCATGATATCATCATCATCGTCTCATCATGATATCATCATCATCATCATCTCATCATGATATCATCATCATGATATCATCATCATTATGATATCATCATCATCATCTCATCATGATATCATCATCATCGTCTCATCATGATATCATCATCATCATCATCTCATCATGATATCATCATCATGATATCATCATCATCTCATCATGATATCATCATCATGATATCATCATCATCGTCTCATCATGATATCATCATCATCTCATCATGATATCATCATGATGATCATTTCATCATGATATCATCATCATGATATCATCATCATGATATCATCATCTCATCATCATCATCATCATCATCTCATCATGATATCATCATCATCATCATCTCATCATGATATCATCATCATCATGATATCATCATCATCTCATCATGATATCATCATCATCATATCATCATCATCATCTCATCATGATATCATCATCATCGTCTCATCATGATATCAACATCATCATCATCTCATCATGATATCATCATCATCATCATCATCATCTCATCATGATATCATCATCATCATCTCATCATGATATCATCATCATCATCTCATCATGATATCATCATCATCATCTCATCATGATATCATCATCATGATATGATCATCATCATCATCATCATCATCATCATCTCATCATGATATCATCATCATCGTCTCATCATGATATCATCATCATCATCATCATCATCTCATCATGATATCATCATCATCGTCTCATCATGATATCATCATCATGATCATCTCATCATGATATCATCATCATGATATCATCATCATCGTTTCATCATGATATCATCATCATGATCATCTCTTCATGATATCATCATCATGATCATCTCATCATGATATCATCATCATGATATCATCATCATGATATCATCATCATCTCATCATGATATCATCATCATCATCTCATCATGATATCATCATCATGATATCATCATCATGATATCATCATCATGATATCATCATCATCTCATCATGATATCATCATCATCATCTCATCATGATATCATCATCATCATCATCATCTCATCATGATATCATCATCATGATATCATCATCATCATCATCTCATCATGATATCATCATCATGATCATCTCATCATGATATCATCATCATGATATCATCATCATGATATCATCATCATCATCATCATCTCATCATGATATCATCATCATGATATCATCATCATGGTCTCATCATGATATCATCATCATCATCTCATCATGATATCATCATCATGATATCATCATCATCATCATCATCATCTCATCATGATATCATCATCATGATATCATCATCATGATATCATCATCATCTCATCATGATATCATCATCATGATCATTTCCTCATGATATCATCATCATCATCATCATCATCATCATCATCATCTCATCATGATATCATCATCATGATATCATCATCATGATATCATCATCATCTCATCATGATATCATCATCATGATATCATCATCATGATATCATCATCATCTCATCATGATATCATCATCTCATCATCATCATCATCATCATCTCATCATGATATCATCATCATCATCTCATAATGATATCATCATCATGATATCATCATCATCGTCTCATCATGATATCATCATCATCATCTCATCATGATATCATCATCATCATCGTCTCATCATGATATCATCATCATGATATCATCATCATGATATCATCATCATGATATCATCATCATCTCATCATGATATCATCATCTCATCATCATCATCATCATCTCATCATCATCATCATCATCTCATCATGATATCATCATCATGATATTATCATCATCGTCTCATCATGATATCATCATCATCATCATCTCATCATGATATCATCATCATCATCATCTCATCATAATATCATCATCATGATATCATCATCATGATATCATCATCATGATATCATCATCATCTCATCATGATATCATCATCTCATCATCATCATCATCATCTCATCATGATATCATCATCATCATCTCATTATGATATCATCATCATCATCTCATCATGATATCATCATCATGATATGATCATCATCATCATCATCATCTCATCATGATATCATCATCATCGTCTCATCATGATATCATCATCATCATCATCTCATCATGATATCATCATCATGATATCATCATCATCGTCTCATCATGATATCATCATCATGATCATCTCATCATGATATCATCATCATGATCATCTCATCATGATATCATCATCATGATATCATCATCATGATATCATCATCATCATCATCTCATTATGATATCATCATCATGATATCATTGTCATGATATCACCATCATCATCACCATCATCTCATCATCATCATCGTCTCATCATGATATCATTGTCATGATATCACCATCATCATCACCATCATCTCATCATCATCATCGTCTCATCATGATATCATCATCATCGTCTCATCATGATATCATCATCATCATCATCTCATCATGATATCATCATCATGATATCATCATCATTATGATATCATCATCATCGTCTCATCATGATATCATCATCATCGTCTCATCATGATATCATCATCATCATCATCTCATCATGATATCATCATGATATCATCATCATCTCATCATGATATCATCATCATGATATCATCATCATCGTCTCATCATGATATCATCATCATCTCATCATGATATCATCATGATGATCATTTCATCATGATATCATCATCATGATATCATCATCATGATATCATCATCTCATCATCATCATCATCATCATCTCATCATGATATCATCATCATCATCATCTCATCATGATATCATCATCATCATGATATCATCATCATCTCATCATGATATCATCATCATCATATCATCATCTCATCATGATATCATCATCATCTCATCATGATATCTTCATCATCGTCTCATCATGATATCAACATCATCATCATCTCATCATGATATCATCATCATCATCATCATCATCATCTCATCATGATATCATCATCATCATCTCATCATGATATCATCATCATGATATGATCATCATCATCATCATCATCATCATCTCATCATGATATGATCATCATCATCATCATCATCATCATCTCATCATGATATCATCATCATCGTCTCATCTTGATATCATCATCATCATCATCATCATCTCATCATGATATCATCATCATGATATCATCATCATCGTCTCATCATGATATCATCATCATGATCATCTCATCATGATATCATCATCATGATATCATCATCATCGTCTCATCATGATATCATCATCATGATCATCTCTTCATGATATCATCATCATGATCATCTCATCATGATATCATCATCATGATATCATCATCATGATATCATCATCATCATCATCATCATCTCATCATGATATCATCATCATGATATCATCATCATGGTCTCATCATGATATCATCATCATCATCTCATCATGATATCATCATCATGATATCATCATCATCATCATCATCATCATCATCATCATCATCATCTCATCATGATATCATCATCATGATATCATCATCATCATGATATCATCATCATGATATCATCATCATCTCATCATGATATCATCATCATGATCATTTCCTCATGATATCATCATCATCATCATCATCATCATCATCATCATCATCATCATCTCATCATGATATCATCATCATGATATCATCATCATGATATCATCATCATCTCATCATGATATCATCATCATGATATCATCATCATGATATCATCATCATGATATCATCATCATCTCATCATGATATCATCATCTCATCATCATCATCATCATCATCATCTCATCATGATATCATCATCATCATCTCATAATGATATCATCATCATGATATCATCATCATCGTCTCATCATGATATCATCATCATCATCTCATCATGATATCATGATCATCATCGTCTCATCATGATATCATCATCATGATATCATCATCATGATATCATCATCATGATATCATCATCATCTCATCATGATATCATCATCTCATCATCATCATCATCATCTCATCATCATCATCATCATCTCATCATGATATCATCATCATGATATCATCATCATCGTCTCATCATGATATCATCATCATCATCATCTCATCATGATATCATCATCATCATCATCTCATCATGATATCATCATCATGATATCATCATCATGATATCATCATCATCTCATCATGATATCATCATCTCATCATCATCTCATCATGATATCATCATCATCATCTCATCATGATATCATCATCATCATCTCATCATGATATCATCATCATGATATGATCATCATCATCATCATCATCTCATCATGATATCATCATCATCGTCTCATCATGATATCATCATCATCATCATCTCATCATGATATCATCATCATGATATCATCATCATCGTCTCATCATGATATCATCATCATGATCATCTCATCATGATATCATCATCATGATCATCTCATCATGATATCATCATCATGATATCATCATCATGATATCATCATCATCTCATCATGATATCATCATCATCATCTCACATGATATCATCATCATGATATCATCATCATGATATCATCATCATGATATCATCATCATCATCATCATCTCATCATGATATCATCATCATGATATCATCATCATGGTCTCATCATGATATCATCATCATCATCTCATCATGATATCATCATCATGATATCATCATCATCATCATCATCATCTCATCATGATATCATCATCATGATATCATCATCATGATATCATCATGATATCATCATCATCTCATCATGATATCATCATCATGATCATTTCCTCATGATATCATCATCATGATATCATCATCAACTCATCATGATATCATCATCATGATATCATCATCATCATCGTCTCATCATGATATCATCATCATGATATCATCATCATGATATCATCATCATGATATCATCATCATCTCATCATGATATCATCATCTCATCATCATCATCATCATCATCTCATCATGATATCATCATCATCATCTCATCATGATATCATCATCATGATATCATCATCATCGTCTCATCATGATATCATCATCATCATCGTCTCATCATGATATCATCATCATGATATCATCATCATGATATCATCATCATGATATCATCATCATCTCATCATGATATCATCATCTCATCATCATCATCATCATCATCTCATCATGATATCATCATCATCATCTCATCATGATATCATCATCATGATATCATCATCATCGTCTCATCATGATATCATCATCATCATCATCTCATCATGATATCATCATCATCTCATCATGATATCATCATCATGATATCATCATCATGATATCATCATCATCTCATCATGATATCATCATCTCATCATCATCATCATCATCATCTCATCATGATATCATCATCATCATCTCATCATGATATCATCATCATGATATCATCATCATCGTCTCATCATGATATCATCATCATCATCTCATCATGATATCATCATCATCATCGTCTCATCATGATATCATCATCATGATATCATCATCATGATATCATCATCATGATATCATCATCATCGTCTCATCATGATATCATCATCATCATCTCATCATGATATCATCATCATCGTCTCATCATGATATCATCATCATCATCATCTCATCATGATATCATCATCATGATCATCTCATCATGATATCACCATCATGATATCATCATCATGATATCATCATCATCATCATCATCTCATCATGATATCATCATCATCGTCTCATCATGATATCATCATCATCATCTCATCATGATATAATCATCATGATATCATCATCATCATCATCATCATCTCATCATGATGCCATCATCATGATATCATCATCATCGTCTCATCATGATATCATCATCATCATCATCATCTCATCATGATATAATCATCATGATAATTTCCTCATGATATCATCATCATGATATCATCATCATCTCATCATGATATCATCATCATGATATCATCATCATGATATCATCATCATCTCATCATGATATCATCATCATGATATCATCATCATGATATCATCGTCATGATATCATCATCATCTCATCATGATATCATCATCTCATCATCATCATCATCTCATCATGATATCATCATCATCATCTCATCATGATATCATCATCATGATATCATCATCATGATATCATCATCATCATCATCTCATCATGATATCATCATCATGATATCATCATCATCGTCTCATCATGATATCATCATCATGATCATCTCATCATGATATCATCATCATGATCATCTCATCATGATATCATCATCATGATATCATCATCATGATATCATCATCATCTCATCATGATATCATCATCATCATCTCACATGATATCATCATCATGATATCATCATCATGATATCATCATCATGATATCATCATCATCATCATCATCTCATCATGATATCATCATCATGATATCATCATCATGGTCTCATCATGATATCATCATCATCATCTCATCATGATATCATCATCATGATATCATCATCATCATCATCATCATCTCATCATGATATCATCATCATGATATCATCATCATGATATCATCATGATATCATCATCATCTCATCATGATATCATCATCATGATCATTTCCTCATGATATCATCATCATGATATCATCATCATCTCATCATGATATCATCATCATGATATCATCATCATCATCGTCTCATCATGATATCATCATCATGATATCATCATCATGATATCATCATCATGATATCATCATCATCTCATCATGATATCATCATCTCATCATCATCATCATCATCATCTCATCATGATATCATCATCATCATCTCATCATGATATCATCATCATGATATCATCATCATCGTCTCATCATGATATCATCATCATCATCTCATCATGATATCATCATCATCATCGTCTCATCATGATATCATCATCATGATATCATCATCATGATATCATCATCATGATATCATCATCATCTCATCATGATATCATCATCCCATCATCATCATCATCATCATCTCATCATGATATCATCATCATCATCTCATCATGATATCATCATCATGATATCATCATCATCGTCTCATCATGATATCATCATCATCATCATATCATCATGATATCATCATCATCATCATCTCATCATGATATCATCATCATGATATCATCATCATGATATCATCATCATCTCATCATGATATCATCATCTCATCATCATCATCATCATCATCTCATCATGATATCATCATCATCATCTCATCATGATATCATCATCATGATATCATCATCATCGTCTCATCATGATATCATCATCATCATCTCATCATGATATCATCATCATCATCGTCTCATCATGATATCATCATCATGATATCATCATCATGATATCATCATCATGATATCATCATCATCGTCTCATCATGATATCATCATCATCATCTCATCATGATATCATCATCATCGTCTCATCATGATATCATCATCATCATCATCATCTCATCATGATATCATCATCATGATCATCTCATCATGATATCATCATCATGATATCATCATCATGATATCATCATCATCATCATCATCTCATCATGATATCATCATCATCGTCTCATCATGATATCATCATCATCATCTCATCATGATATAATCATCATGATATCATCATCATCATCATCATCATCATCATCATCTCATCATGATGCCATCATCATGATATCATCATCATCGTCTCATCATGATATCATCATCATCATCATCATCTCATCATGATATAATCATCATTATAATTTCCTCATGATATCATCATCATGATATCATCATCATCTCATCATGATATCATCATCATGATATCATCATCATGATATCATCATCATCTCATCATGATATCATCATCATGATATCATCATCATGATATCATCGTCATGATATCATCATCATCTCATCATGATATCATCATCTCATCATCATCATCATCATCTCATCATGATATCATCATCATCATCTCATCATGATATCATCATCATGATATCATCATCATGATATCATAATCATCATCGTCTCATCATGATATCATCATCATGATATCATCATCATGATATCATCATCATCGTCTCATCATGATATCATCATCATCATCTCATCATGATATCAACATCATGATATCATCATCATGATCATCTCATCATGATATCATCATCATGATATCATCATCATGATATCATCATCATCGTCTCATCATGATATCATCATCATCATGATCATCTCATCATGATATCATCATCATGATCATCTCATCATGATATCATCATCATGATCATCTCATCATGATATCATCATCATGATATCATTATCATGATTTCATCATCATCATCATCACCATCATCTCATAATCATAATCGTCTCATCATGATATCATCATCATTGTCTCATCATGATATCATCATCATCATCATCTCATCATGATATCATCATCATGATATCATCATCATCATGATCATCTCATCATGATATCATCATCATGATCATCTCATCATGATATCATCATCATGATCATCTCATCATGATATCATCATCATGCTATCATTATCATGATCATCTCATCATGATATCATCTCATCATCATAATCGTCTCATCATGATATCATCATCATTGTCTCATCATGATATCATCATCATCATCATCTCATCATGATATCATCATCATCATGATATCATCATCATGATATCATCATCATGATATCATCATCATCATCTCATCATTATATCAACATCATGATATCATCATTATCATCATCATCTCATCATGATATCATCATCATCTCATCATGATATCATCATCATGATATCATCATCATCGTCTCATCATGATATCATCATCATCTCATCATGATATCATCATCATGATCATTTCATCATGATATCACCATCATGATATCATCATCATGATATCATCATCATCATCATCATCTCATCATCATCATCATCATCTCATCATCATCTCATCATCATCATCATCATCATCATCATCTCATCATCATCATCATCATCATCATCTCATCATCATCATCATCTCATCATCTCATCATGATATCATCATCATCTCATCATCATCATCATCATCATCATCTCATCATCTCATTATGATATCATCATCATGATATCATTGTCATGATATCATCATCATCATCACCATCATCTCATCATCATCATCATCGTCTCATCATGATATCATCATCATCGTCTCATCATGATATCATCATCATCATCATCTCATCATGATATCATCATCATGATATCATCATCATTATGATATCATCATCATCGTCTCATCATGATATCATCATCATCATTGTCTCATCATGATATCATCATCATCATCATCTCATCATGATATCATCATCATGATATCATCATCATCTCATCATGATATCATCATCATGATATCATCATCATCATCGTCTCATCATGATATCATCATCATCTCATCATGATATCATCATCATGATATGATCATCATCATCATCATCATCATCATCTCATCATGATATCATCATCATCGTCTCATCATGATATCATCATCATCATCATCTCATCATGATATCATCATCATGATATCATCATCATCGTCTCATCATGATATCATCATCATGATCATCTCATCATGATATCATCATCATGATCATCTCATCATGATATCATCATCATGATATCATCATCATGATATCATCATCATGATATCATCATCATCTCATCATGATATCATCATCATCATCTCATCATGATATCATCATCATGATATCATCATCATGATATCATCATCATGATATCATCATCATGATATCATCATCATCTCATCATGATATCATCATCATCATCATCATCATCATCATCTCATCATGATATCATCATCATGATATCATCATCATGATCATCTCATCATGATATCATCATCATGATCATCTCATCATGATATCATCATCATGATATCATCATCATGATATCATCATCATCATCATCATCTCATCATGATATCATCATCATGATATCATCATCATGGTCTCATCATGATATCATCATCATCATCTCATCATGATATCATCATCATGATATCATCATCATCATCATCATCATCATCTCATCATGATATCATCATCATGATATCATCATCATGATATCATCATGATATCATCATCATCTCATCATGATATCATCATCATGATCATTTTCTCATGATATCATCATCATGATATCATCATCATCTCATCATGATATCATCATCATGATATCATCATCATGATATCATCATCATGATATCATCATCATCTCATCATGATATCATCATCATGATATCATCATCATGATATCATCATCATCTCATCATGATATCATCATCTCATCATCATCATCATTATCATCTCATCATGATATCATCATCATCATCTCATCATGATATCATCATCATGATATCATCATCATCGTCTCATCATGATATCATCATCATCATCTCATCATGATATCATCATCATCATCGTCTCATCATGATATCATCATCATGATATCATCATCATGATATCATCATCATCTCATCATGATATCATCATCTCATCATCATCATCATCATCATCTCATCATGATATCATCATCATCATCTCATCATGATATCATCATCATGATATCATCATCATCGTCTCATCATGATATCATCATCATCATCATCTCATCATGATATCATCATCATGATATCATCATCATCGTCTCATCATGATATCATCATCATCATCATCTCATCATGATATCATCATCATCTCATCATGATATCATCATCATGATATCATCATCATGATATCATCATCATCTCATCATGATATCATCATCTCATCATCATCATCATCATCATCTCATCATGATATCATCATCATCATCTCATCATGATATCATCATCATGATATCATCATCATCGTCTCATCATGATATCATCATCATCATCTCATCATGATATCATCATCATCATCGTCTCATCATGATATCATCATCATGATATCATCATCATGATATCATCATCATGATATCATCATCATCGTCTCATCATGATATCATCATCATCATCTCATCATGATATCATCATCATTATCATCTCATCATGATATCATCATCATGATCATCTCATCATGATATCATCATCATCATCATGATATCATCATCATGATATCATCATTTCATCATGATATCATCATCTCATCATCTCATCATGATATCATCATCATGATATCATCATCATCGTCTCATCATGATATCATCATCATCATCATCTCATCATGATATCATCATCATCTCATCATGATATCATCATCATGATATCATCATCATGATATCATCATCATCTCATCATGATATCATCATCATGATCATCTCATCATGATATCATCATCATCATCATGATATCATCATCATGATATCATCATTTCATCATGATATCATCATCATCATCATCTCATCATGATATCATCATCATGATATCATCATCATCGTCTCATCATGATATCATCATCATCATCATCTCATCATGATATCATCATCATCTCATCATGATATCATCATCATGATATCATCATCATGATATCATCATCATCTCATCATGATATCATCATCTCATCATCATCATCATCATCATCTCATCATGATATCATCATCATCATCTCATCATTATATCAACATCATGATATCATCATCATCTCATCATGATATCATCATCATGATATCATCATCATCTCATCATGATATCATCATCATGATATCATCATCATCGTCTCATCATGATATCATCATCATCATCATCTCATCATGATATCATCATCATGATATCATCATCATCATCGTCTCATCATGATATCATCATCATCATCATCATCTCATCATGATATCATCATCATGATCATTTCATCATGATATCATCATCATCTCATCATGAGATCAACATCATGATATCATCATCATCATCATCATCATCTCATCATGATATCATCATCATGATATCATCATCATGATATCATCATCATCTCATCATGATATCAACATCATGATATCATCATCATCATCATCTCATCATGATATCATCATCATCATCATCATCTCATCATGATATCATCATCATCATCATCATCTCATCATGATATCATCATCTTGATATCATCATCATCATCATCATCATCATCTCATCATGATGTCATCATCATGATATCATCATCATCATCGTCTCATCATGATACCATCATCATCTCATCATGATATCATCATCATGATATCATCATCATCATCATCATCATCTCATCTTGATACCATCATCATGATATCATCATCATCGTCTCATCATCATATCATCATCATCATCATCTCATCATGATATCATCATCATGATCATTTCCTTATGATATCATCATCATGATATCATCATCATCTCATCATGATATCATCATCATGATATCATCATCATGATATCATCATCATGATATCATCATTTCATCATGATATCATCATCTCATCATCATCATCATCATCTCATCATGATATCATCATCATCATCATCATCATCTCATCATGATATCATCATCATGATATCATCATCATAATATCATCATCATCATGATATCATCATCTCATCATCATCATCATCTCATCATGATATCATCATCATCATCATCATCATCTCATCATGATATCATCATCATGATATCATCATCATAATATCATCATCATCATCATCTCATCATGATATCATCATCATGATATCATCATCATGATATCATCATCATCGTATCATCATGATATCATCATGATCATCTCATCATGATATCATCATCATGATCATCTCATCATGATATCATCATCATGATCATCTCGTCATGATATCATCATCATGATATCATCATCATGATATCATCATCATCATCATCTCATCATGATATCATCATCATGATATCATCATCATCGTCTCATCATGATATCATCATCATCATCATCTCATCATGATATCATCATCATCATGATATCATCATCATCATGATATCTTCATCATGATATCATCATCATCATCATCATCTCATCATGATATCATCATCATCATCTCATCATGATATCCTCATCATCATGATATCATCATCATCATGATATCTTCATCATGATATCATCATCATCATCATCATCTCATCATGATATCATCATCATCATCTCATCATGATATCATCATCATCTCATCATGATATCATCATCATGATATCATCATCATCATCATCATCATCATCTCAGCATGATATCATCATCATGATATCATCATCATCGTCTCACCATGATATCATCATCATCATCTCATCATGATATCATCATCATGATATCATCATCATCATCATCATCATCATCATCTCAGCATGATATCATCATCATGATATCATCATCGTCATCTCATAATGATATCATCATCATCATCATCATCATCTCATCATGATATCATCATCATCATCATCTCATCATGATATCATCATCATCATCATCTCATCATGATATCATCATCATCATCTCAGCATGATATCATCATCATCATCATCTCATCATGATATCAACATCATGATATCATCATCATCATCATCATCTCATCATGATATCATCATCATGATATCATCATCATCATCATCTCATCATGATATCATCATCATGATATCATCATCATGATATCATCATCATCATCATCATCATCATCATCATCATCTCATCATAATATCATCATCATCTCATCATGATATCATCATCATGATATCATCATCATCATCATCATCTCATCATGATATCACCATCATCGTCTCATCATGATATCATCATCATCATCATCATCATCATCATCATCATCTCATCATGATATCATCATCATCTCATCATGATATCATCATCATGATATCATCATCATCATCTCATCATGATATCACCATCATCGTCTCATCATGATATCATCATCATCATCATCATCATCATCATCTCATCATGATATCATCATCATGATATCATCATCATCGTCTCATCATGATATCATCATCATGATCATCTCATCATGATATCATCATCATGAAAAATCTCATCATGATATCATCATCATGATATCATCATCATCATGATATCATCATCATCATCTCATCATGATATCATCATCATGATATCATCATCATCATGATATCATCATCATCTCATCATGATATCATCATCATGATATCATCATCATGATATCATCATCATCTCATCATGATATCATCATCATCATCTCATCATCATCATCATCATCATCTCATCATGATATCATCATCATGATATCATCATCATGATATCATCATCATGATATCATCATCATCTCATCATGATATCATCATCATGATATCATCATGATATCATCATCATCATCTCATCATGATATCATCATCATCATCTCATCATGATATCATCATCATGATATCATCATCATCGTCTCATCATGATATCATCATCATCATCTCATCATGATATCATCATCATGATATCATGATATCATGATATCATCATCATGATATCATCATCATCGTCTCATCATGATATCATCATCATCATCATCTCATCATGATATCATCATCATGATATCATCATCATCATCATCATCATCATCATCATCTCATCATGATATCATCATCATGATATCATCATCATCAGCTCATCATGATATCATCATCATCATCATCATCTCATCATGATATCATCATCATCATCTCATCATTATATCATCATCATGATATCATCATCATCATCATCATATCATCATCATCATCTCATCATGATATCATCATCATCATCTCATCATGATATCATCATCATGATATCATCATCATCATCATCATCATCATCATTATCATCATAATCTCATCATGATATCATCATCATGATATCATCATCATCATCATCATCATCATCATCATCATCATCATATCATCATCATCATCTCAACATGATATCATCATCATCATCTCATCATGATATCATCATCATGATATCATCATCATCATCATCATCATCATCTCATCATGATATCATCATCATCTCATCATGATATCATCATCATGATATCATCATCATCATCATCTCAGCATGATATCATCATCATCTCAGCATGATATCATCATCATGATATCATCATCATCTCATCATGATATCATCATCATGATATCATCATCATCATCATCTCAGCATGATATCATCATCATCTCATCATGATATCATCATCATGATATCATCATCATCTCATCATGATATCATCATCATGATCATTTCCTCATGATATCATCATCATGATATCATCATCATCTCATCATGATATCATAATCATGATATCATCATGATATCATAATCATGATATCATCATCATCTCATCATGATATCATCATCATGATATCATCATCATGATATCATCATCATCTCATCATGATATCATCATCTCATCATGATATCATCATCTCATCATCATCATCATCATCACATCATGATATCATCATCATCATCTCATCATCATATCATCATCATGATATCATCATCATGATATCATCATCATCATCGTCTCATCATGATATCATCATCATGATATCATCATCATCGTCTCATCATGATATCATCATCATTATCTCATCATGATATCATCATCATGATATCATCATCATCAGCTCATCATGATATCATCATCATCATCATCTCATCATGATATCATCATCATCATCTCATCATTATATCATCATCATGATATCATCATCATCATCATCATCATATCATCATCATAATCTCATCATGATATCATCATCATCATCTCATCATGATATCATCATCATGATATCATCATCATCATCATCATCATCATCATCATCTCATCATGATATCATCATCATGATATCATCATCATCATCATCATCATCATCATCATATCATCATCATCATCTCCACATGATATCATCATCATCATCTCATCATGATATCATCATCATGATATCATCATCATCATCATCATCATCATCATCATCATCTCATTATGATATCATCATCATGATATCATCATCATGATATCATCATCATCATCTCATCATGATATCATCATCATCATCATCTCATCATGATATCATCATCATCATCTCATCATTATATCATCATCATGATATCATCATCATCATCATTATCATCATCATATCATCATCATCATCTCATCATGATATCATCATCATCTTATCATGATATCATCATCATGATATCATCATCATGATATCATCATCATCATCATCTCATCATGATATCATCATCATCTCATCATGATATCATCATCATGATATCATCATCATGATATCATCATCATCTCATCATGATATCATCATCATGATCATTTCCTCATGATATCATCATCATGATATCATCATCATCTCATCATGATATCATCATCATGATATCATCATCATCTCATCATGATATCATCATCATGATATCATCATCATCTCATCATGATATCATCATCATCTCATCATGATATCATCATCTCATCATCAACATCATCATCACATCATGATATCATCATCATCATCTCATCATGATATCATCATCATGATATCATCATCATGATATCATCATCATGATATCATCATCATCTCATCATGATATCATCATCATCATCTCATCATCATCATCATCATCATCTCATCATGATATCATCATCATGATATCATCATCATGATATCATCATCATCTCATCATGATATCATCATCATCATCTCATCATCATCTTCATCATCATCATCTCATCATGATATCATCATCATCATCTCATCATGATATCATCATCATGATATCATCATGATATCATCATCATCATCTCATCATGATATCATCATCATCATCTCATCATGATATCATCATCATGATATCATCATCATCGTCTCATCATGATATCATCATCATCATCTCATCATGATATCATCATCATGATATCATGATATCATGATATCATCATCATGATATCATCATCATCGTCTCATCATGATATCATCATCATCATCATCTCATCATGATATCATCATCATGATATCATCATCATCATCATCATCATCATCATCATCATCTTATCATGATATCATCATCATCAGCTCATCATGATATCATCATCATCATCATCTCATCATGATATCATCATCATCATCTCATCATTATATCATCATCATGATATCATCATCATCATCATAATCATATCATCATCATCATCTCATCATGATATCATCATCATCATCTCATCATGATATCATCATCATGATATCATCATCATCATCATCATCATCTCAACATGATATCATCATCATCATCATCTCATCATGATATCATCATCATGATATCATCATCATGATATCATCATCATCATCATCATCATCATCATCTCATCATGATATCATCATCATGATAGCATCATCATCATCTCATCATGATATCATCATCATCATCATCTCATCATGATATCATCCTCATCATCTCATCATTATATCATCATCATGATATCATCATCATCATCATCATCATCATCATATCATCATCATCATCTCATCATGATATCATCATCATCTCATCATGATATCATCATCATGATATCATCATCATCATCATCTCAGCATGATATCATCATCATCTCATCATGATATCATCATCATCTCATCATGATATCATCATCATGATATCATCATCATCATCATCTCAGCATGATATCATCATCATCTCATCATGATATCATCATCATGATATCATCATCATCTCATCATGATATCATCATCATGATCATTTCCTCATGATATCATCATCATGATATCATCATCATCTCATCATTATATCATCATCATGATATCATCATCATGATATCATCATCATCTCATCATGATATCATCATCATGATATCATCATCATGATATCATCATCATGATATCATCATCATCTCATCATGATATCATCATCTCATCATCATCATCATCATCACATCATGATATCATCATCATCATCTCATCATGATATCATCATCATGATATCATCATCATGATATCATCATCATCATCGTCTCATCATGATATCATCATCATGATATCATCATCATCGTCTCATCATGATATCATCATCATTATCTCATCATGATATCATCATCATGATAACATCATCATCATCATCATCTCATCATGATATCATCATCATGATATCATCATCATCATCATCATCATCATGATATCATCATCATGATATCATCATCATGATATCATCATCATGATATCATCATCATCGTCTCATCATGATATCATCATCATCATCATCATCTCATCATGATATCATCATCATGATCATCTCATCATGATATCATCATCATGATCATCTCATCATGATATCATCATCATGATATCATTATCATGATATCATCATCATCACCATCATCTCATCATCATAATCGTCTCATCATGATATCATCATCATTGTCTCATCATGATATCATCATCATCATCATCATCTCATCATGATATCATCATCATGATATCATCATCATCATGATATCATCATCATCATGATATCATCATCATGATATCATCATCATCATCATCTCATCATTATATCAACATCATGATATCATCATTATCATCATCATCTCATCATGATATCATCATCATCTCATCATGGTATCATCATCATGATATCATCATCATCGTCTTATCATGATATCATCATCATCATCATCTCATCATGATATCATCATCATGATATCATCATCATCGTCTCATCATGATATCATCATCATCATCATCTCATCATGATATCATCATCATGATCATTTCATCATGATATCATCATCATGATATCATCATCATGATATCATCATCTCATCATCATCATCATCATCATCATCTCATCAAGATATCATCATCATCATCATCATCTCATCATGATATCATCATCATGATATCATCATCATGATATCATCATCATCATCATCATCATCATCTCATCATGATATCATCATCATCATCTCATCATGATATCATCAACATGATATCGTCATCATGATATCATCATGATATCATCATCATCATCATCATCATCATCATCTCATCATGATATCATCATCATCATCTCATCATGATATCATCATCATCATCTCATCATGATATCATCATCATGATATCATCATCATAGTCTCATCATGATATCACCATCATCATCATCTCATCATGATATCATCATCATCTCATCATGATATCATCATCATGATATCATCATCATCATCTCATCATGATATCATCATCATCATCATCATCATCATCATCATCATCATCTCATCATGATATCATCATCATAATCATCTAATCATGATATCATCATCATGATATCATCATCATCATCTCATCATGATATCATCATCATCATCTCATCATGAGATCAACATCATGATATCATCATCATCATCATCATCTCATCATGATATCATCATCATGATATCATCATCATCTCATCATGATATCAACATCATGATATCATCATCATCATCATCTCATCATGATATCATCATCATCATCATCATCATCTCATCATGATATCATCATCATTGTCTCATCATGATATCATCATCATCATCATCATCATCTCATCATGATATCATCATCATGATATCATCATCATCATGATATCATCATCATCATGATATCATCATCATGATATCATCATCATCATCTCATCATTATATCAACATCATGATATCATCATTATCATCATCATCTCATCATGATATCATCATCATCTCATCATGGTATCATCATCATGATATCATCATCATCGTCTTATCATGATATCATCATCATCTCATCATGATATCATCATCATGATATCATCAACATCGTCTCATCATGATATCATCATCATCTCATCATGATATCATCATCATGATATCATCAACATCGTCTCATCATGATATCATCATCATCATCATCTCATCATGATATCATCATCATGATCATTTCATCATGATATCATCATCATGATATCATCATCTCATCATCATCATCATCATCATCATCTCATCAAGATATCATCATCATCATCATCTCATCATGATATCATCATCATGATATCATCATCATCATCATCATCATCATCATCATCATCTCATCATGATATCATCATCATCATCTCATCATGATATCATCAACATGATATCGTCATCATGATATCATCATGATATCATCATCATCATCATCATCATCATCTCATCATGATATCATCATCATCATCTCATCATGATATCATCATCATCATCTCATCATGATATCATCATCATGATATCATCATCATAGTCTCATCATGATATCACCATCATCATCATCTCATCATGATATCATCATCATCTCATCATGATATCATCATCATGATATCATCATCATGATATCATCATCATCATCTCATCATGATATCATCATCATCATCATCATCATCATCTCATCATGATATCATCATCATAATCATCTAATCATGATATCATCATCATGATATCATCATCATCATCTCATCATGATATCATCATCATCATCTCATCATGAGATCAACATCATGATATCATCATCATCATCTCATCATGATATCATCATCATGATATCATCATCATGATATCATCATCATCTCATCATGATATCAACATCATGATATCATCATCATCATCATCTCATCATGATATCATCATCATCATCATCATCATCTCATCATGATATCATCATCATGATATCATCATCATCATCATCTCATCATGATATCATCATCATGATATCATCATCATGATATCATCATCTCATCATCATCATCATCATCATCTCATCATGATATCATCATCATCATCTCATCATGATATTATCATCATGATATCATCATCATCATCATCTCATCATGATATCATCATCATCATCATGATATCATCATCATCATCATCATCATCATCTCATCATGATATCATCATCATCATCATGATATCATCATCATCATCATCATCATCATCATCATCTCATCATGATATCATCATCATCATCATGATATCATCATCATCATCATCATCATCATCATCATCTCATCATGATATCATCATCATCTCATCATGATATCATCATCATGATATCATCATCATCATCATCATCATCTCATCATGATATCATCATCATCTCATCATGATATCATCATCATGATATCATCATCATCATCATCTCATCATGATATCATCATCATGATATCATCATCATCATCTCATCATGATATCATCAACATCATCTCATCATGATATCATCATCATCATCATCATCATCTCATCATGATATCATCATCATCATCTCATCATGATATCATCATTATCATCTCATCATCATCATCATCTCATCATGATATCATCATCATCATCATCTCATCATGTTATCATCATCATCATCTCATCATGATATCATCATCTCATCATGTTATCATCATCATCATTTCATCATGATATCATCATCATCATTTCATCATGATATCATCATCATCATCTCTTCATGATATCATCATCATCTCATCATGATATCATCATCATCATCATCATCATCATCATCATCATCATCATCATCATCTCATCATGATATCATCATCATCATCTCATCATGATATCATCATCATCATCTCATCATGATATCATCATCATCATCTCATCATGATATCATCATTATCATCTCATCATCATCATCATCATCTCATCATGAATATCATCATCATCATCTCATCATGATATCATCATCATCATCATCATCATCATCTCATCATGTTATCATCATCATCATCTCATCATGATATCATCATCTCATCATGTTATCATCATCATCATTTCATCATGATATCATCATCATCATTTCATCATGGTATCATCATCATCATCTCTTCATGATATCATCATCATCATCATCTCATCATGATATCATCATCATCATCATCTCATCATGATATCATCATCATGATATCATCATCATCATCATCATCTCATCATGATATCATCATCATCATCTCATCATGATATTATCATCATGATATCATCATCATCATCATCATCTCATCATGATATCATCATCATCATAATGATATCATCATCATCATCATCATCATCATCATCATCATCATTATCATCATCATCATCTCATCATGATATCATCATCATCATCTCATCATGATATTATCATCATGATATCATCATCATCATCATCATCTCATCATGATATCATCATCATCATCATGATATCATCATCATCATCATCATCATCATCATCATCATCATCATCATCATCATCATCATCTCATCATGATATCATCATCATCTCATCATGATATCATCATCATGATATCATCATCATCATCATCATCTCATCATGATATCATCATCATCTCATCATGATATCATCATCATGATATCATCATCATCATCATGATATCATCATCATCATCTCATCATGATATCATCAACATCATCTCATCATGATATCATCATCATCATCATCATCTCATCATGATATCATCATCATCATCTCATCATGATATCATCATTATCATCTCATCATCATCATCATCTCATCATGAATATCATCATCATCATCTCATCATGATATCATCATCATCATCATCTCATCATGTTATCATCATCATCATCTCATCATGATATCATCATCTCATCATGTTATCATCATCATCATCATTTCATCATGATATCATCATCGTCATTTCATCATGATATCATCATCATCATCTCTTCATGATATCATCATCATCATCATCATCTCATCATGATATCATCATCATGATATCATCATCATCATCATCATCTCATCATGATATCATCATCATCATCTCATCATGATATCATCATCATGATATCATCATCATCATCATCATCATCTCATCATGATATCATCATCATCATCATCATCATGATATCATCATCATCATCATCATCATCATCATCATCATCATCATCATCATCATCTCATCATGATATCATCATCATCTCATCATGATATCATCATCATGATATCATCATCATCATCATCATCATCATCATCATCATCATCATCTCATCATGATACCATCATCATCTCATCATGATATCATCATCATGATATCATCATCATCATCATCTCATCATTATATCATCATCATCATCTCATCATGATATCCTCATCATCATCTCATCATGATATCATCATCATGATATCATCATCATCATCATCATCTCATCATGATATCATCATCATGATATCATCATCATGATATCATCATCATCATCATCATCATCTCATCATGATATCATCATCTCATCATGATATCATCATCATCATCATCTCATCATGATATCATCATCATCATCTCATCATGATATCATCATCTCATCATGATATCATCATCATCATCTCATCATGATATCATCATCATCATCATCATCATCATCATCATCATCATCATCTCATCATGATATCTTCATCATGATATCATCATCATGATATCATCGTCATGACCATATCATCATCTCATCATCATCATCTCATCATGATATCATCCTCATGATCATCTCATCATGATATCATCATCATCATCTCATCATGATATCATCATCATCTCATCATGATATCATCATCATCATCATCATCATCATCATCATCTCATCATGATATCATCATCATCATCTCATCATGATATCATCATCATCATCTCATCATGATATCATCATCATCATCATGATATCATCATCATCATGATATCATCATCATCATCATCATCATCATCATCTCATCATGATATCATCATCATCTCATCATGATATCATCATCATGATATCATCATCATCATCATCTCATCATGATATCATCATCATCATCTCATCATGATATCCTCATCATCATGATATCATCATCATCATCATCATCTCATCATGATATCATCATCATGATATCATCATCATGATATCATCATCATCATCATCTCATCATGATATCATCATCTCATCATGATATCATCATCATCATCATCTCATCATGATATCATCATCATCATCTCATCATGATATCATCATCTCATCATGATATCATCATCATCATCTCATCATGATATCATCTTCATGATATCATCATCATCATCATCATCATCATCATCATCATCATCTCATCATGATATCTTCATCATGATATCATCATCATGATATCATCGTCATGACCATATCATCATCTCATCATCATCATCTCATCATGATATCATCCTCATGATCATCTCATCATGATATCATCATCATCATCTCATCATGATATCATCATCATCTCATCATGATATCATCATCATCATCATCATCATCATCATCATCTCATCATGATATCATCATCATCATCTCATCATGATATCATCATCATCATCATCTCATCATGATATCATCATCATCATCATCTCATCATGATATCATCATCATCATCTCATCATGATATTATCATCATGATATCATCATCATCATCATCATCTCATCATGATATCATCATCATCATCATGATATCATCATCATCATCATCATCATCATCATCATCATCATCTCATCATGATATCATCATCATCTCATCATGATATCATCATCATGATATCATCATCATCATCATCATCTCATCATGATATCATCATCATCTCATCATGATATCATCATCATGATATCATCATCATCATCATGATATCATCATCATCATCTCATCATGATATCATCAACATCATCTCATCATGATATCATCATCATCATCATCATCATCATCTCATCATGATATCATCATCATCATCTCATCATGATATCATCATTATCATCTCATCATCATCATCATGAATATCATCATCATCATCTCATCATGATATCATCATCATCATCATCTCATCATGTTATCATCATCATCATCTCATCATGATATCATCATCTCATCATGTTATCATCATCATCATTTCATCATGATATCATCATCGTCATTTCATCATGATATCATCATCATCATCTCTTCATGATATCATCATCATCATCATCTCATCATGATATCATCATCATGATATCATCATCATCATCATCATCATCTCATCATGATATCATCATCATCATCTCATCATGATATCATCATCATGATATCATCATCATCATCATCATCTCATCATGATATCATCATCATCATCATCATCATGATATCATCATCATCATCATCATCATCATCATCATCATCATCATCATCATCATCTCATCATGATATCATCATCATCTCATCATGATATCATCATCATGATATCATCATCATCATCATCATCATCATCATCATCATCATCATCATCAACATCATCTCATCATGATACCATCATCATCTCATCATGATATCATCATCATGATATCATCATCATCATCATCTCATCATGATATCATCATCATCATCTCATCATTATATCAACATCATGATATCATCATCATCATCATCATCTCATCATGATATCATCATCATGATATCATCATCATGATATCATCATCATCATCATCTCATCATGATATCATCATCTCATCATGATATCATCATCATCATCATCTCATCATGATATCATCATCATCATCTCATCATGATATCATCATCTCATCATGATATCATCATCATCATCTCATCATGATATCATCATCATCATCATCATCATCATCATCATCATCTCATCATGATATCTTCATCATGATATCATCATCATCATCATCATCATCATCATCTCATCATGATATCATCATCATCATCATCTCATCATGATATCATCATCATCATCTCATTATGATATCATCATCATGATATCATCATCATCATCATCTCATCATGATATCATCATCATCATCATATCATCATGATATCATCATCATCATCTCATCATGATATCATCATCATCATCTCATCATGATATCATCATCATGATATCATCATCATCATCTCATCATGATATCATCATCATCTCATCATGATATCATCATCATCATCTCATCATGATATCATCATCATGATATCATCATCATCATCATCTCATCATGATATCATCATCATCATCTCATCATGATATCATCATCATCATCTCATCATGATATCATCATCATGATATCATCATCATCATCATCATCTCATCATGATATCATCATCATCTCATCATGATATCATCATCATCATCTCATCATGATATCATCATCATCTCATCATGATATCATCATCATCATCTCATCATGATATCATCATCATGATATCATCATCATCATCATCTCATCATGATATCATCATCATCATCTCATCATGATATCATCATCATCATCTCATCATGATATCATCATCATGATATCATCATCATCATCATCATCTCATCATGATATCATCATCATCTCATCATGATATCATCATCATCATCTCATCATGATATCATCATCATCATCTCATCATGATATCATCATCATGATATCATCATCATGATATCATCATCATGATATCATCATCATCATCATCATCTCATCATGATATCATCATCATCTCATCATGATATCATCATCATCATCATCTCATCATGATATCATCATCATCTCATCATGATATCATCATCATCATCTCATCATGATATCATCATTATCATCTCATCATCATCATCATCTCATCATGATATCATCATTATCATCTCATCATCATCATCATCTCATCATGAATATCATCATCATCATCTCATCATGATATCATCATCATCATCATCTCATCATGATATCATCAACATCATCATCTCATCATGATATCATCATCATGATATCATCATCATGATATCATCATGATATCATCATCATGATATCATCATCATCTTCATCTCATCATGATATCATCATCATGATATCATCATCATCGTCTCATCATGATATCATCATCATCATCATGATATCATCATCATGATATCATCATCATGATATCATCATGATATCATCATCATGATATCATCATGATATCATCATGATATCATCATCATGATATCATCATCATCATCTCATCATCATCATCTCATCATGATATCTTCATCATCATCATCTCATCATGATATCATCATCATGATATCATCATCATGATATCATCATCATGATATCATCATCATGATATCATCATCATCATCGTCTCATCATGATATCATCATCATGATATCATCATCATGATATCATCATCATGATATCATCATCATCATCATCGTCTCATCATGATATCATCATCATGATATCATCATCATGATATCATCATCTTCGTCTCATCAGAATATCATCATCTCATCATGATATCATCATCATGATATCATCATCATCGTCTCATCATGATATCATCATCATCATCATAATCATCTCATCATGATATCATCATCATGATATCATCATGATATCATGATGATATCATCATCATGATATCATCATGATATCATCATCATGATATCATCATCATCATCTCATCATCATCATCTCATCATGATATCTTCATCATCATCTCATAATGATATCATCATCATGATATCATCATCATGATATCATCATCATCATCGTCTCATCATGATATCATCATCATGATATCATCATCATGATATCATCATCATGATATCATCATCATCATCGTCTCATCATGATATCATCATCATGATATCATCATCATGATATCATCATCATCGTCTCATCAGGATATCATCATCTCATCATGATATCATCATCATCATCATCATCATCATCTCATCATGATATCATCATCATCATCATCTCATCATGATATCATCATCATCATCTCATCATGATATCATCATCATGATATCATCATCATCATCTCATCATGATATCATCATCATCATCTCATCATGATATCATCATCATCATATCATCATGATATCATCATCATCTCATCATGATATCATCATCATCATCATCATCATCATCATCATCATCATCATCATCATCATCATCTCATCATGATATCATCATCAACTCATCATGATATCATCATCATGATATCATCATCATCATCATCATCATCATCATCATCATCTCATCATGATACCATCATCATCTCATCATGATATCATCATCATGATATCATCATCATCATCATCTCATCATGATATCATCATCATCATCTCATCATGATATCCTCATCATCATCTCATCATGATATCATCATCATGATATCATCATCATCATCATCATCTCATCATGATATCATCATCATGATATCATCATCATGATATCATCATCATGATATCATCATCATCATCATCATCTCATCATGATATCATCATCTCATCATGATATCATCATCATCATCATCTCATCATGATATCATCATCATCATCTCATCATGATATCATCATCTCATCATGATATCATCATCATCATCTCATCATGATATCATCATCATCATCATCATCATCATCATCATCATCATCATCTCATCATGATATCTTCATCATGATATCATCATCATGATATCATCGTCATGACCATATCATCATCTCATCATCATCATCTCATCATGATATCATCCTCATGATCATCTCATCATGATATCATCATCATCATCTCATCATGATATCATCATCATCTCATCATGATATCATCATCATCATCATCATCATCATCATCATCATCATCTCATCATGATATCATCATCATCATCTCATCATGATATCATCATCATCATCTCATCATGATATCATCATCATCATCATGATATCATCATCATCATGATATCATCATCATCATCATCATCATCTCATCATGATATCATCATCATCTCATCATGATATCATCATCATGATATCATCATCATCATCATCTCATCATGATATCATCATCATCATCTCATCATGATATCCTCATCATCATCTCATCATGATATCATCATCATGATATCATCATCATCATCATCATCTCATCATGATATCATCATCATGATATCATCATCATGATATCATCATCATCTCATCATGATATCATCATCTCATCATGATATCATCATCATCTCATCATGATATCATCATCATCATCTCATCATGATATCATCATCTCATCATGATATCATCATCATCATCTCATCATGATATCATCATCATGATATCATCATCATCATCATCATCATCATCATCTCATCATGATATCTTCATCATGATATCATCATCATGATATCATCGTCATGACCATATCATCATCTCATCATCATCATCTCATCATGATATCATCCTCATGATCATCTCATCATGATATCATCATCATCATCTCATCATGATATCATCATCATCTCATCATGATATCATCATCATCATCATCATCATCAACTCATCATGATATCATCATCATCATCTCATCATGATATCATCATCATCATCATCTCATCATGATATCATCATCATGATATCATCATCATCATCTCATCATGATATAATCATCATCATCATCATCTCATCATGATATCATCATCATCATCATCTCATCATGATATCATCATCATCATCTCATCATGATATCATCATCATGATATCATCATCATCTCATCATGATATCATCATCATCATCATCATCATCATCATCTCATCATGATATCATCATCATCATCTCATCATGATATCATCATCATCATCTCATTATGATATCATCATCATGATATCATCATCATCATCATCTCATCATGATATCATCATCATCATCATATCATCATGATATCATCATCATCATCTCATCATGATATCATCATCATCTCATCATGATATCATCATCATCATCTCATCATGATATCATCATCATGATATCATCATCATCATCATCTCATCATGATATCATCATCATCATCTCATCATGATATCATCATCATCATCTCATCATGATATCATCATCATGATATCATCATCATCATCATCATCTCATCATGATATCATCATCATCTCATCATGATATCATCATCATCATCTCATCATGATATCATCATCATCATCTCATCATGATATCATCATCATGATATCATCATCATGATATCATCATCATGATATCATCATCATTATCATTATCTCATCATGATATCATCATCATCTCATCATGATATCATCATCATCATCTCATCATGATATCATCATCATCATCATCATCTCATCATGATATCATCATCATCATCTCATCATGATATCATCATTATCATCTCATCATCATCATCATCTCATCATGAATATCATCATCATCATCTCATCATGATATCATCATCATCATCATCTCATCATGATATCATCAACATCATCATCTCATCATGATATCATCATCATGATATCATCATCATGATATCATCATGATATCATCATCATGATATCATCATCATCTTCATCTCATCATGATATCATCATCATGATATCATCATCATCGTCTCATCATGATATCATCATCATCATCATGATATCATCATCATGATATCATCATCATGATATCATCATCATGATATCATCATCATGATATCATCATGATATCATCATCATGATATCATCATGATATCATCATGATATCATCATCATGATATCATCATCATCATCTCATCATCATCATCTCATCATGATATCTTCATCATCATCATCTCATCATGATATCATCATCATGATATCATCATCATGATATCATCATCATGATATCATCATCATCATCGTCTCATCATGATATCATCATCATGATATCATCATCATGATATCATCATCATGATATCATCATCATCATCATCGTCTCATCATGATATCATCATCATGATATCATCATCATGATATCATCATCTTCGTCTCATCAGAATATCATCATCTCATCATGATATCATCATCATGATATCATCATCATCGTCTCATCATGATATCATCATCATCATCATAATCATCTCATCATGATATCATCATCATGATATCATCATCATCATCATCGTCTCATCATGATATCATCATCATGATATCATCATCATGATATCATCATCTTCGTCTCATCAGAATATCATCATCTCATCATGATATCATCATCATGATATCATCATCATCGTCTCATCATGATATCATCATCATCATCATAATCATCTCATCATGATATCATCATCATGATATCATCATGATATCATCATCATGATATCATGATGATATCATCATCATGATATCATCATGATATCATCATCATGATATCATCATCATCATCTCATCATCATCATCTCATCATGATATCTTCATCATCATCTCATAATGATATCATCATCATGATATCATCATCATGATATCATCATCATGATATCATCATCATCATCGTCTCATCATGATATCATCATCATGATATCATCATCATGATATCATCATCATGATATCATCATCATCATCGTCTCATCATGATATCATCATCATGATATCATCATCATGATATCATCATCATCGTCTCATCAGGATATCATCATCTCATCATGATATCATCATCATCATCATCATCATCATCATCTCATCATGATATCATCATCATCATCATCTCATCATGATATCATCATCATCATCATCTCATCATGATATCATCATCATGATATCATCATCATCATCTCATCATGATATCATCATCATCATCATCTCATCATGATATCATCATCATCATATCATCATGATATCATCATCATCTCATCATGATATCATCATCATCATCTCATCATGATATCATCATCTCATCATGATATCATCATCATGATATCATCATCATCATCTCATCATGATATCATCATCATCATCTCATCATGATATCATCATCATCTCATCATGATATCATCATCATCTCATCATGATATCATCATTATCATCTCATCATCATCATCATCTCATCATGAATATCATCATCATCATCTCATCTTGATATCATCATCATCATCATCTCATCATGATATCATCATCATCATCATCTCATCATGATATCATCATCATGATATCATCATGATATCATCATCATGATATCATCATCATCTTCATCTCATCATGATATCAACATCATGATATCATCATCATCGTCTCATCATGATATCATCATCATCATCATCATTATCTCATCATGATATCATCATCATGATATCATCATGATATCATCATCATGATATCATCATGATATCATCATCATGATATCATCATCATCATCTCATCATCATCATCATCATCTCATCATGATATCATCATCATCATCATCATCATCTCATCATGATATCATCATCAGGATATCATCATCATGATATCATCATCATCATCGTCTCATCATGATATCATCATCATCATCGTCTCATCATGATATCATCATCATCATCGTCTCATCATGATATCATCATCATGATATCATCATCATCGTCTCATCATGATATCATCATCATCATCATCATCTCATCATGATATCATCATCATGATATCATCATGATATCATCATCATCATCATCATCATCTCATCATGATATCATCATCATCATCATCTCATCATGATATCATCATCATCATCTCATCATGATATCATCATCAGGATATCATCATCATGATATCATCATCATGATATCATCATCATCATCATCATCATCTCATCATGATAACATCATCATCTCATCATGATATCATCATCATGATATCATCATCATCGTCTCATCATGATATCATCATCATCATCATCTCATGATGATATCATCATCATGATATCATCATGATATCATCATCATCATCATCATCTCATCATGATATCATCATGATGATATCATCATGATATCATCATCATGATATCTTCATCATCATCATCTCATCATGATATCATCATCATGATATCATCATCATCATCATCTCATCATGATATCATCATCATCATCTAATCATGATATCATCATCATGATATTATCATCATCTCATCATGATATCATCATCATGATATCATCATGATATCATCATCATCATCATCATCATCATCTCATCATGATATCATCATGATGATATCATCATGATATCATCATCATCATGATATCTTCATCATCATCATCTCATCATGATATCATCATCATGATATCATCATCATCATCATCTCATCATTATATCATCATCATCATCTAATCATGATATCATCATCATGATATTATCATCATCTCATCATGATATCATCATCATCTCATCATGATATCATCAACATCATCATCTCATCATGACATCATCATCATGATATCATCAACATCATCATCATCATCATCATCATCATCATCTCATCATGTTATCATCATCATCATCTCATCATGATATCATCATCATCATCTCATCATGATATCATCATCATCATCATCATCATCATCATCATCTCATCATGATATCATCATCATGATATCATCATCATGATATCATCATCATGATCTCATCATGTTATCATCATCATCATCTCATCATGATATCATCATCTCATCATGTTATCATCATCATCATTTCATCATGATATCATCATCATCATTTCATCATGATATCATCATCATCATCTCTTCATGATATCATCATCATCATCTCATCATGATATCATCATCATGATATCATCATCATCATCTCATCATGATATCATCATCATCATCTCATCATGATATCATCATCATGATATCATCATCATCATCATCATCATCTCATCATGATATCATCATCATCATCATGATATCATCATCATCATCATCTCATCATGTTATCATCATCATCTCATCATGATATCATCATCATGATATCATCATCATCATCATCATCATCATCATCTCATCATGATATCATCATCATCTCATCATGATATCATCATCATGATATCATAATCATCATCATCATCTCATCATGATATCATCATCATCATCATCTCATCATGATATCCTCATCATCATCTCATCATGATATCATCATCATGATATCATCATCATGATATCATCATCATCATCATCATCATCATCATCATCTCATCATGATATCATCATCATGATATCATCATCATCTCATCATGATATCATCATCATGATATCATCATCATGATATCATCATCATGATATCATCATCATCATCATCATCATCATCTCATCATGATATCATCATCATGATATCATCATCATCTCATCATGATATCATCATCTCATCATGATATCATCATCATCTCATCATGATATCATCATCATGATATCAGCATCATCATCATCATCATCATCATCATCATCATCATCATCATCTCATCATGATATCTTCATCATGATATCATCATCATGATATCATCGTCATGACCATATCATCATCTCATCATCATCATCTCATCATGATATCATCCTCATGATCATCTCATCATGATATCATCCTCATCATCATCTCATCAATATATCATCATCATCTCATCATGATATCATCATCATCATCATCATCATCATCTCATCATGATATCATCATCATCATCATCATCATCATCATCATCATCATCATCATCATCTCATCATGATATCATCATCATCATCTCATCATCATCTTCATCTCATCATGATATCATCATCATGATTTCATCATCATCGTCTCATCATTATATCATCATCATCATCATCTCATCATGATATCATCATGATATCATCATCATGATATCATCATCATGATATCATCATCATGATATTATCATCATCATCTCATCATCATCATCTCATCATGATATCATCATCATCATCATCATCATCATCATCATCATCTCATCATGATATCATCATCAGGATATCATCATCATGATATCATCATCATGATATCATCATCATCATCATCATCATCATCTCATCATGATATCATCATCATCTCATCATGATATCATCATCATGATATCATCATCATCGTCTCATCATGATATCATCATCATCTCATGATGATATCATCATCATGATATCATCATGATATCATCATCATCATCATCTCATCATGATATCATCATCATCATCATCATCTCATCATGATATCATCATCATCATCATCATCATCATCTCATCATGATATCATCATCATGATATCATCATCATGATATCATCATCATGATATCATCATCATCATCATCATCATCTCATCATGTTATCATCATCATCATCTCATCATGATATCATCATCTCATCATGTTATCATCATCATCATCTCATCATGATATCATCATCATCATCATCATCATCATCATCTCATCATGATATCATCATCATGATATCATCATCATGATATCATCATCATCATCATCATCTCATCATGTTATCATCATCATCATCATCTCATCATGATATCATCATCTCATCATGTTATCATCATCATCATCATTTCATCATGATATCATCATCATCATTTCATCATGATATCATCATCATCATCTCTTCATGATATCATCATCATCATCTCATCATGATATCATCATCATGATATCATCATCATCATCATCTCATCATGATATCATCATCATCATCTCATCATGATATCATCATCATGATATCATCATCATCATCATCATCATCATCTCATCATGATATCATCATCATCATCATCATCATCATGATATCATCATCATCATCATCATCTCATCATGTTATCATCATCATCTCATCATGATATCATCATCATGATATCATCATCATCATCATCATCATCATCTCATCATGATATCATCATCATCTCATCATGATATCATCATCATGATATCATCATCATCATCATCTCATCATGATATCATCATCATCATCATCATCTCATCATGATATCCTCATCATCATCTCATCATGATATCATCATCATGATATCATCATCATCATCATCATCTCATCATGATATCATCATCATCATCTCATCATGATATTATCATCATGATATCATCATCATCATCATCTCATCATGATATCATCATCATCATCATCATCATGATATCATCATCATCATCATCATCATCATCATCATCATCATCTCATCATGATATCATCATCATCTCATCATGATATCATCATCATGATATCATCATCATCATCATCATCATCATCATCTCATCATGATATCATCATCATCTCATCATGATATCATCATCATGATATCATCATCATCATCATCTCATCATGATATCATCATCATGATATCATCTTCATCATCTCATCATGATATCATCAACATCATCTCATCATGATATCATCATCATCATCATCATCATCTCATCATGATATCATCATCATGATATCATCATCATCATCTCATCATGATATCATCAACATCATCTCATCATGATATCATCATCATCATCATCATCTCATCATGATATCATCATCATCATCTCATCATGATATCATCATTAAAAATCTCATCATCATCATCATCTCATCATGAATATCATCATCATCATCTCATCATGATATCATCATCATCATCATCTCATCATGTTATCATCATCATCATCTCATCATGATATCATCATCTCATCATGTTATCATCATCATCATTTCATCATGATATCATCATCATCATTTCATCATGATATCATCATCATCATCTCTTCATGATATCATCATCATCATCATCATCATCATCATCTCATCATGATATCATCATCATCATCATCATCTCATCATGATATCATCATCATCATCTCATCATGATATCATCATCATGATATCATCATCATCATCATCATCATCATCATCATCATCATCATCATCATCATCATCTCATCATGATATCATCATCATCTCATCATGATATCATCATCATGATATCATCATCATCATCATCATCATCATCATCATCATCATCATCTCATCATGATATCATCATCATCTCATCATGATATCATCATCATGATATCATCATCATCATAATCTCATCATGATATCATCATCATCATCTCATCATGATATCCTCATCATCATCTCATCATGATATCATCATCATGATATCATCATCATCATCATCATCATCATCATCATCTCATCATGATATCATCATCATGATATCATCATCATGATATCATCATCATCATCATCATCTCATCATGATATCATCATCTCATCATGATATCATCATCATCATCATCTCATCATGATATCATCATCATCATCTCATCATGATATCATCATCTCATCATGATATCATCATCATCATCTCATCATGATATCATCATCATGATATCATCATCATCATCATCATCATCATCATCATCATTGTAGCGGAGATGCAATATTACCCAGGTTATCTCCGCTTATAATCCAAGTGAGACTCAGGAACAAGTAAATAGTAAATCCAAAGGCAGGGTTTCCAGCAGGTCAAATACAGCAATATCCCAACAGCAATCCCAATAACTGGACGACTCACAGTTTCAGGAGCATAACTGACCAGAACTCTTTAATGATACAGAAACACAGAATATATACAGTTGAACATCTTGACAAACCAGATTAGACAAAGGAACTATAACAGGATTATAATTTAACCTAAGGAGATACAAAGGGAAATCCTGCCTCACACCTTTCAGGATACAAAGGTGCCCAGCTCAGATACACACAGGAAACTAAATGACTTACATAAGACAATGGGAGAGGTGACAAAAACAGGGATTAAAGATAGGATCCAATCTTAACTTGGGGAAAACACAGTGAATAGGACAAAGACTTGGATCCTAGTAATTACAGTACATTCCTCTGCTTGGGAGATAATTGAGTTAACCTTTGTATTAGCTCAATTATCTCCAAGCTAAAATATACAGGTTCTATACAATATTAATAACTTTCAAAATATGCATCACATTCACATAAAACATACATTTTCAGAATCAGCATACTTTAAATATGAAAATAACTAAAAATCAAACAATTCCACCCAGAAGTTCCAAAGTTACCTTTTTGGGCATTTTTAAAGGGCAACACACCCCAGGGCCATAGTCACAGGGGAGGAGGCTGGCAAACAGGCCTCTCCAAGACCAAGTGGCGAAGGGCACTTCGTCACAATCATCATCATCATCTCATCATGATATCTTCATCATGATATCATCATCATGATATCATCGTCATGACCATATCATCATCTCATCATCATCATCTCATCAAGATATCATCCTCATGATCATCACATCATGATATCATCATCATCATCTCATCATGATATCATCATCATCTCATCATGATATCATCATCATCATCTCATCATGATATCATCATCATCATCTCATCATGATATCATCATCATCTCATCATGATATCATCATCATCATCATCATCATCATCATCATCATCATCATCTCATCATGATATCATCATCATCATCTCATCATGATATCATCATCATCATCTCATCATGATATCATCATCATCATCATGATATCATCATCATCATGATATCATCATCATCATCATCATCTCATCATGATATCATCATCATCTCATCATGATATCATCATCATCTCATCATGATATCATCATCATGATATCATCATCATGATATCATCATCATGATATCATCATCATCATCATCTCATCATGATATCATCATCTCATCATGATATCATCATCATCATCATCTCATCATGATATCATCATCATCATCATCTCATCATGATAGCATCATCATCATCTCATCATGATATCATCATCATCTCATCATGATACCATCATCATCATCTCATCATGATATCATCATTATCATCTCATCATCATCATCATCTCATCATGATATCATCATCATCTCATCATGATACCATCATCATCATCTCATCATGATATCATCATCATCATCATCTCATCATGATATCATCATCATCATCATCTCATCATGATATCATCATCATGATATCATCATGATATCATCATCATGATATCATCATCATCTTCATCTCATCATGATATCAACATCATGATATCATCATCATCGTCTCATCATGATATCATCATCATCATCATCATCATCATCATCTCATCATGATATCATCATCATGATATCATCATGATATCATCATCATGATATCATCATGATATCATCATCATGATATCATCATCATGATATCATCATCATCATCATCTCATCATGATATCATCATCTCATCATGATATCATCATCATCATCATCTCATCATGATATCATCATCATCATCATCTCATCATGATATCATCATCATCATCTCATCATGATATCATCATCATCTCATCATGATACCATCATCATCATCTCATCATGATATCATCATTATCATCTCATCATCATCATCATCTCATCATGAATATCATCATCATCATCTCATCATGATATCATCATCATCATCATCATCTCATCATGATATCATCATCATCATCATCTCATCATGATATCATCATCATGATATCATCATGATATCATCATCATGATATCATCATCATCTTCATCTCATCATGATATCAACATCATGATATCATCATCATCGTCTCATCATGATATCATCATCATCATCATCATCATCATCATCTCATCATGATATCATCATCATGATATCATCATGATATCATCATCATGATATCATCATGATATCATCATCATGATATCATCATCATGATATCATCATCATGATATCATCATCATCATCTCATCATCATCATCATCTCATCATGATATCATCATCATCATCATCATCTCATCATGATATCATCATCAGGATATCATCATCATGATATCATCATCATCATCGTCTCATCATGATATCATCATCATCATCGTCTCATCATGATATCATCATCATGATATCATCATCATCGTCTCATCATGATATCATCATCATCATCATCTCATCATGATATCATCATCATGATATCATCATCATCATCATCATCTCATCATGATATCATCATCATGATATCATCATGATATCATCATCATGATATCTTCATCATCATCATCTCATCATGATATCATCGTCATGATATCATCATCATCATCATCATCGTCTCATCATGATATCATCATCATGATATCATCATCATGATATCATCATCATCATGATATCATCATCATGATATCATCATCATCATCATCGTCTCATCATGATATCATCATCATGATATCATCATCATGATATCATCATCATGATATCATCATCATGATATCATCACCATGATATCATCATCATCGTCTCATCAGGATATCATCATCTAATCATGATATCATCATCATCTCATCATGATATCATCATCATCATCATCATCTCATCATGATATCATCATCATCATCATCATCATCTCTTCATGATATCATCATCATCATCTCATCATGATATCATCATCATGATATCATCATCATCTCATCTTGATATCATCATCATCATCTCATCATGATATCATCATCATGATATCATCATCATCATCATCATCATCATCATCTCATCATGATATCATCATCATCATCATGATATCATCATCATCATCATCATCATCATCTCATCATGATATCATCATCATCATCATCTCATCATGATATCATCATCATCATCTCATCATGGTATCCTCATCATCATCTCATCATGATATCATCATCATGATATCATCATCATCATCATCATCATCATCATCATCATCATCATCATCTCATCATGATATCATCATCATGATATCTTCATGATATCATCATCATGATATCAGCATCATCATCATCATCATCATCTCTTCATGATATCATCATCATCATCTCATCATGATATCATCATCATGATATCATCATCATCTCATCATGATATCATCATCATCATCTCATCATGATATCAGCATCATCATCATCATCATCATCTCTTCATGATATCATCATCATCATCTCATCATGATATCATCATCATGATATCATCATCATCTCATCATGATATCATCATCATCATCTCATCATGATATCATCATCATGATATCATCATCATCTCATCATGATATCATCATCATCTCATCATGATATCATCATCATGATATCATCATCATCATCATCATCATCTCATCATGATATCATCATCATCATCATGATATCATCATCATCATCATCATCATCTCATCATGATATCATCATCATCATCATCTCATCATGATATCATCATCATCATCTCATCATGGTATCCTCATCATCATCTCATCATGATATCATCATCATGATATCATCATCATCATCTCATCATGATATCATCATCATGATATCTTCATGATATCATCATCATGATATCAGCATCAACATCATCATCATCATCATCATCATCATCATCATCATCATCATCATTTCATCATGATATCATCATCATCTCATCATGATATCATCATCATGATATCAGCATCATCATCATCATCATCATCATCATCTCATCATGATATCATCATCATGATATCATCGTCATGACCATATCATCATCTCATCATCATCATCTCATCATGATATCATCCTCATGATCATCTCATCATGATATCATCATCATGATATCATCATCATGATATCATCGTCATGACCATATCATCATCTCATCATCATCATCTCATCATGATATCATCATCATCATCTCATCATGATATCATCATCATCATCATCTCATCATGATATCATCATCATCATCTCATCATGATATCATCATCATGATATCATCATCTCATCATGATATCATCATCATCATCTCATCATGATATCATCATCATCTCATCATGATATCATCATCATGATATCATCATCATGATATCATCGTCATGACCATATCATCATCTCATCATCATCATCTCATCATGATATCATCATCATCATCTCATCATGATATCATCATCATCATCATCATCTCATCATGATATCATCATCATCATCTCATCATGATATCATCATCATGATATCATCATCTCATCATGATATCATCATCATCATCTCATCATGATATCATCATCATCTCATCATGATATCATCATTATCATCTCATCATCATCATCATCTCATCATGAATATCATCATCATCATCTCATCATGATATCATCATCATCATCATCATCTCATCATGATATCATCATCATCATCATCTCATCATGATATCATCATCATGATATCATCATGATATCATCATCATGATATCATCATCATGATATCATCATCATCTTCATCTCATCATGATATCAACATCATGATATCATCATCATCGTCTCATCATGATATCATCATCATCATCATCATCATCTCATCATGATATCATCATCATCATCTCATCATCATCATCATCTCATCATGATATCATCATCATCATCATCATCATCATCTCATCATGATATCATCATCAGGATATCATCATCATGATATCATCATCGTCTCATCATGATATCATCATCATCATCGTCGTCTCATCATGATATCATCATCATGATATCATCATCATCGTCTCATCATGATATCATCATCATCATCATCATCATCTCATCATGATATCATCATCATGATATCATCATGATATCATCATCATCATCATCATCATCATCATCATCTCATCATGATATCATCATCATGATATCATCATGATATCATCATCATGATATCTTCATCATCATCATCTCATCATGATATCATCATCATGATATCATCATCATCATCGTCTCATCATGATATCATCATCATGATATCATCATCATGATATCATCATCATCATCGTCTCATCATGATATCATCATCATGATATCATCATCATGATATCATCACCATGATATCATCATCATCGTCTCATCAGGATATCATCATCTCATCATGATATCATCATCATCTCATCATGATATCATCATCATCATCATCATCTCATCATGATATAATCATCATCATCATCATCATCTCTTCATGATATCATCATCATCATCTCATCATGATATCATCATCATGATATCATCATCATCTCATCATGATATCATCATCATCATCTCATCATGATATCATCATCATGATATCATCATCATCATCATCATCATCATCATCTCATCATGATATCATCATCGTCATCATGATATCATCATCATCATCATCATCATCTCATCATGATATCATCATCATCATCATCTCATCATGATATCATCATCATCATCTCATCATGGTATCCTCATCATCATCTCATCATGATATCATCATCATGATATCATCATCATCATCATCATCATCATCATCTCATCATGATATCATCATCATGATATCATCATGATATCATCATCATGATATCATCATCATCATCATCATCATCATCATCATCATCATCATCATCATTTCATCATGATATCATCATCATCATCTCATCATGATATCATCATCATGATATCAGCATCATCATCATCATCATCATC
>CM069860.1:45318757-45346257 GCA_036172795.1 Pelodytes ibericus
CATCATGATATCATCATCATCTCATCATGATATCATCATCATCATCATCTCATCATGATATCATCATCATGATATCATCATGATATCATCATCATGATATCATCATCATCTTCATCTCATCATGATATCAACATCATGATATCATCATCATCATCATCATCATCATCATCTCATCATGATATCATCATCATGATATCATCATGATATCATCATCATGATATCATCATGATATCATCATCATCATCATCATCATCTCATCATGATATCATCATCATGATATCATCATGATATCATCATCATGATATCATCATGATATCATCATCATGATATCATCATCATCATCTCATCATCATCATCATCATCTCATCATGATATCATCATCATCATCATCATCATCTCATCATGATATCATCATAAGGATATCATCATCATGATATCATCATCATCATCGTCTCATCATGATATCATCATCATCATCGTCTCATCATGATATCATCATCATGATATCATCTTCATCATCGTCTCATCATGATATCATCATCATCATCATCATCTCATCATGATATCATCATCATCATCATCATCTCATCATGATATCATCATCATGATATCATCATGATATCATCATCATGATATCTTCATCATCATCATCTCATCATGATATCATCATCATGATATCATCATCATCATCGTCTCATCATGATATCATCATCATGATATCATCATCATGATATCATCATCATGATATCATCATCATCATCGTCTCATCATGATATCATCATCATGATATCATCATCATGATATCATCATCATCATCTCATCATGATATCATCATCATCATCTCATCATGATATCATCATCATCATATCATCATGATATCATCATCATCTCATCATGATATCATCATCATCATCTCATCATGATATCATCATCATCATCTCATCATGATATCATCATCATGATATCATCATCATGATATCATCATCATCATCTCATCATGATATCATCATCATCATCTCATCATGATATCATCATCATCTCATCATGATATCATCATCATCATCATCTCATCATGATATCATCATCATGATATCATCATGATATCATCATCATGATATCATCATCATCTTCATCTCATCATGATATCAACATCATGATATCATCATCATCATCATCATCATCATCATCTCATCATGATATCATCATCATGATATCATCATGATATCATCATCATGATATCATCATGATATCATCATCATCATCATCATCATCATCTCATCATGATATCATCATCATGATATCATCATGATATCATCATCATGATATCATCATGATATCATCATCATGATATCATCATCATCATCTCATCATCATCATCATCATCTCATCATGATATCATCATCATCATCATCATCATCATCTCATCATGATATCATCATCAGGATATCATCATCATGATATCATCATCATCATCGTCTCATCATGATATCATCATCATCATCGTCTCATCATGATATCATCATCATGATATCATCATCATCATCGTCTCATCATGATATCATCATCATCATCATCATCTCATCATGATATCATCATCATCATCATCATCTCATCATGATATCATCATCATGATATCATCATGATATCATCATCATGATATCTTCATCATCATCATCTCATCATGATATCATCATCATGATATCATCATCATCATCGTCTCATCATGATATCATCATCATGATATCATCATCATGATATCATCATCATGATATCATCATCATGATATCATCACCATGATATCATCATCATCGTCTCATCAGGATATCATCATCTCATCATGATATCATCATCATCATCATCATCTCATCATGATATCATCATCATCATCATCATCATCATCATCTCATCATGATATCATCATCATCATCATCATCATCATCTCTTCATGATATCATCATCATCATCTCATCATGATATCATCACCATGATATCATCATCATCGTCTCATCAGGATATCATCATCTCATCATGATATCATCATCATCATCATCATCTCATCATGATATCATCATCATCATCGTCTCATCATGATATCATCATCATCATCATCATCATCTCTTCATGATATCATCATCATCATCTCATCATGATATCATCATCATGATATCATCATCATCTCATCATGATATCATCATCATCATCTCATCATGATATCATCATCATGATATCATCATCATGATATCATCATCATGATATCATCATCATCATCGTCTCATCATGATATCATCATCATGATATCATCATCATGATATCATCACCATGATATCATCATCATCGTCTCATCAGGATATCATCATCTCATCATGATATCATCATCATCATCATCATCTCATCATGATATCATCATCATCATCATCATCATCATCATCTCATCATGATATCATCATCATCATCATCATCATCATCTCTTCATGATATCATCATCATCATCTCATCATGATATCATCACCATGATATCATCATCATCGTCTCATCAGGATATCATCATCTCATCATGATATCATCATCATCATCATCATCTCATCATGATATCATCATCATCATCATCTCATCATGATATCATCATCATCATCATCATCATCTCTTCATGATATCATCATCATCATCTCATCATGATATCATCATCATGATATCATCATCATCTCATCATGATATCATCATCATCATCTCATCATGATATCATCATCATGATATCATCATCATCATCATCATCATCTCTTCATGATATCATCATCATCATCTCATCATGATATCATCATCATGATATCATCATCATGATATCATCATCATCTCATCATGATATCATCATCATCATCTCATCATGATATCATCATCATGATATCATCATCATCATCATCATCTCATCATGATATCATCATCATCATCATGATATCATCATCATCATCATCTCATCATGATATCATCATCATCATCATCTCATCATGATATCATCATCATCATCATGATATCATCATCATCATCATCTCATCATGATATCATCATCATCATCGTCTCATCATGATATCATCATCATGATATCATCATCATGATATCATCATCATCGTCTCATCAGGATATCATCATCTCATCATGATATCATCATCATCATCATCATCATCATCATCTCATCATGATATCATCATCATCATCTCATCATGATATCATCATCATCATCTCATCATGATATCATCATCATCATATCATCATGATATCATCATCATCTCATCATGATATCATCATCATCATCTCATCATGATATCATCATCATCATCTCATCATGATATCATCATCATGATATCATCATCATCATCTCATCATGATATCATCATCATCATCTCATCATGATATCATCATCATCTCATCATGATATCATCATCATCATCATCTCATCATGATATCATCATCATGATATCATCATGATATCATCATCATGATATCATCATCATCTTCATCTCATCATGATATCAACATCATGATATCATCATCATCATCATCATCATCATCATCATCATCTCATCATGATATCATCATCATGATATCATCATGATATCATCATCATGATATCATCATGATATCATCATCATGATATCATCATGATATCATCATCATCATCATCATCATCTCATCATGATATCATCATCATCATCGTCTCATCATGATATCATCATCATCATCGTCTCATCATGATATCATCATCATGATATCATCATCATCATCGTCTCATCATGATATCATCATCATCATCATCATCTCATCATGATATCATCATCATCATCATCATCTCATCATGATATCATCATCATGATATCATCATGATATCATCATCATGATATCTTCATCATCATCATCTCATCATGATATCATCATCATGATATCATCATCATCATCGTCTCATCATGATATCATCATCATGATATCATCATCATGATATCATCATCATGATATCATCATCATCATCGTCTCATCATGATATCATCATCATGATATCATCATCATGATATCATCACCATGATATCATCATCATCGTCTCATCAGGATATCATCATCTCATCATGATATCATCATCATCATCATCATCTCATCATGATATCATCATCATCATCATCATCATCATCATGATCTCATCATGATATCATCATCATCATCATCATCATCATCTCTTCATGATATCATCATCATCATCATCTCATCATGATATCATCATCATGATATCATCATCATCTCATCATGATATCATCATCATCATCTCATCATGATATCATCATCATGATATCATCATCATCATCATCATCTCTTCATGATATCATCATCATCATCTCATCATGATATCATCATCATGATATCATCATCATCTCATCATGATATCATCATCATCATCTCATCATGATATCATCATCATGATATCATCATCATCATCATCATCATCTCATCATGATATCATCATCATCATCATGATATCATCATCATCATCATCTCATCATGATATCATCATCATCATCATCTCATCATGATATCATCATCATCATCATGATATCATCATCATCATCATCTCATCATGATATCATCATCATCATCGTCTCATCATGATATCATCATCATGATATCATCATCATGATATCATCATCATCGTCTCATCAGGATATCATCATCTCATCATGATATCATCATCATCATCATCATCATCATCATCATCATCATCTCATCATGATATCATCATCATCATCTCATCATGATATCATCATCATGATATCATCATCATCATCGTCTCATCATGATATCATCATCATGATATCATCATCATGATATCATCATCATGATATCATCATCATCATCGTCTCATCATGATATCATCATCATGATATCATCATCATGATATCATCACCATGATATCATCATCATCGTCTCATCAGGATATCATCATCTCATCATGATATCATCATCATCATCATCATCTCATCATGATATCATCATCATCATCATCATCATCATCATCATCTCATCATGATATCATCATCATCATCATCATCATCATCTCTTCATGATATCATCATCATCATCTCATCATGATATCATCATCATGATATCATCATCATCTCATCATGATATCATCATCATCATCTCATCATGATATCATCATCATGATATCATCATCATCATCTCTTCATGATATCATCATCATCATCTCATCATGATATCATCATCATGATATCATCATCATCTCATCATGATATCATCATCATCATCTCATCATGATATCATCATCATGATATCATCATCATCATCTCTTCATGATATCATCATCATCATCTCATCATGATATCATCATCATGATATCATCATCATCATCGTCTCATCATGATATCATCATCATGATATCATCATCATGATATCATCATCATGATATCATCATCATGATATCATCACCATGATATCATCATCATCGTCTCATCAGGATATCATCATCTCATCATGATATCATCATCATCATCATCATCTCATCATGATATCATCATCATCATCATCTCATCATGATATCATCATCATCATCATCATCATCATCTCTTCATGATATCATCATCATCATCTCATCATGATATCATCATCATGATATCATCATCATCTCATCATGATATCATCATCATCATCTCATCATGATATCATCATCATGATATCATCATCATCATCATCATCTCTTCATGATATCATCATCATCATCTCATCATGATATCATCATCATGATATCATCATCATGATATCATCATCATCTCATCATGATATCATCATCATCATCTCATCATGATATCATCATCATGATATCATCATCATCATCATCATCTCATCATGATATCATCATCATCATCATGATATCATCATCATCATCATCTCATCATGATATCATCATCATCATCATCTCATCATGATATCATCATCATCATCATGATATCATCATCATCATCATCTCATCATGATATCATCATCATCATCGTCTCATCATGATATCATCATCATGATATCATCATCATCGTCTCATCAGGATATCATCATCTCATCATGATATCATCATCATCATCATCATCATCATCATCATCATCATCATCATCATCTCATCATGATATCATCATCATCATCTCATCATGATATCATCATCATCATCTCATCATGATATCATCATCATCATATCATCATGATATCATCATCATCTCATCATGATATCATCATCATCATCTCATCATGATATCATCATCATCATCTCATCATGATATCATCATCATGATATCATCATCATCATCTCATCATGATATCATCATCATCATCTCATCATGATATCATCATCATCTCATCATGATATCATCATCATCATCATCTCATCATGATATCATCATCATGATATCATCATGATATCATCATCATGATATCATCATCATCTTCATCTCATCATGATATCAACATCATGATATCATCATCATCATCATCATCATCATCATCTCATCATGATATCATCATCATGATATCATCATGATATCATCATCATGATATCATCATGATATCATCATCATGATATCATCATCATCATCTCATCATCATCATCATCATCTCATCATGATATCATCATCATCATCATCATCATCTCATCATGATATCATCATCAGGATATCATCATCATGATATCATCATCATCATCGTCTCATCATGATATCATCATCATCATCGTCTCATCATGATATCATATCATCATCATGATATCATCATGATATCATCATCATGATATCTTCATCATCATCATCTCATCATGATATCATCATCATGATATCATCATCATCATCGTCTCATCATGATATCATCATCATGATATCATCATCATGATATCATCATCATGATATCATCATCATCATCGTCTCATCATGATATCATCATCATGATATCATCATCATGATATCATCATCATGATATCATCATCATCGTCTCATCAGGATATCATCATCTCATCATGATATCATCATCATCATCATCATCTCATCATGATATCATCATCATCATCATCATCATCATCATCTCATCATGATATCATCATCATCATCATCATCATCTCTTCATGATATCATCATCATCATCTCATCATGATATCATCATCATGATATCATCATCATCTCATCATGATATCATCATCATCATCTCATCATGATATCATCATCATGATATCATCATCATCATCATCATCTCTTCATGATATCATCATCTCATCATGATATCATCATCATGATATCATCATCATCTCATCATGATATCATCATCATCATCTCATCATGATATCATCATCATGATATCATCATCATGATATCATCACCATGATATCATCATCATCGTCTCATCAGGATATCATCATCTCATCATGATATCATCATCATCATCATCATCTCATCATGATATCATCATCATCATCATCATCATCATCATCTCATCATGATATCATCATCATCATCATCATCATCATCTCTTCATGATATCATCATCATCATCTCATCATGATATCATCATCATGATATCATCATCATCTCATCATGATATCATCATCATCATCTCATCATGATATCATCATCATGATATCATCATCATCATCATCATCTCTTCATGATATCATCATCATCATCTCATCATGTTATCATCATCATGATATCATCATCATCTCATCATGATATCATCATCATCATCTCATCATGATATCATCATCATGATATCATCATCATCATCATCATCTCATCATGATATCATCATCATCATCATGATATCATCATCATCATCATCTCATCATGATATCATCATCATCATCATCTCATCATGATATCATCATCATCATCATGATATCATCATCATCATCATCTCATCATGATATCATCATCATCATCGTCTCATCATGATATCATCATCATGATATCATCATCATGATATCATCATCATCGTCTCATCAGGATATCATCATGATATCATCATCATCGTCTCATCAGGATATCATCATCTCATCATGATATCATCATCATCATCATCATCATCATCATCATCATCTCATCATGATATCATCATCATCATCTCATCATGATATCATCATCATCATCTCATCATGATATCATCATCATCATATCATCATGATATCATCATCATCTCATCATGATATCATCATCATCATCTCATCATGATATCATCATCATCATCTCATCATGATATCATCATCATGATATCATCATCATCATCTCATCATGATATCATCATCATCATCTCATCATGATATCATCATCATCTCATCATGATATCATCATCATCATCATCTCATCATGATATCATCATCATGATATCATCATGATATCATCATCATGATATCATCATCATCTTCATCTCATCATGATATCAACATCATGATATCATCATCATCATCATCATCATCATCATCTCATCATGATATCCTCATCATCATCTCATCATGATATCATCATCATGATATCATCATCATCATCATCATCATCATCTCATCATGATATCATCATCATGATATCATCATCATCATCATCTCATCATGATATCATCATCATCATCTTATCATGATATCCTCATCATCATCTCATCATGATATCATCATCATGATATCATCATCATCATCATCATCATCTCATCATGATATCATCATCATGATATCATCATGATATCATCATCATCATCATCATCATCATCATCATCTCATCATGATATCATCATCATGATATCATCATCATGATATCATCATCATCATCTCATCATGATATCATCATCATCATCTCATCATGATATCATCATCATCATCTCATCATGATATCATCATCATGATATTATCATCATCTCATCATGATATCATCATCATGATATCATCATGATATCATCATCATCATCATCATCATCATCTCATCATGATATCATCATGATGATATCATCATGATATCATCATCATCATGATATCTTCATCATCATCATCTCATCATGATATCATCATCATGATATCATCATCATCATCATCTCATCATTATATCATCATCATCATCTAATCATGATATCATCATCATGATATTATCCTCATCTCATCATGATATCATCATCATCTCATCATGATATCATCAACATCATCATCTCATCATGACATCATCATCATGATATCATCAACATCATCATCATCATCATCATCATCTCATCATGTTATCATCATCATCATCTCATCATGATATCATCAACATCATCATCTCATCATGATATCATCATCATCATCATCATCATCTCATCATGATATCATCATCATCATCTCATCATGATATCATCATCATCATCATCATCATCATCTCATCATGATATCATCATCATGATATCATCATCATGATATCATCATCATGATATCATCATCATCATCATCATCTCATCATGATATCATCATCTCATCATGTTATCATCATCATTTCATCATGATATCATCATCATCATTTCATCATGATATCATCATCATCATCTCTTCATGATATCATCATCATCATCTCATCATGATATCATCATCATGATATCATCATCATCATCTCATCATGATATCATCATCATCATCTCATCATGATATCATCATCATGATATCATCATCATCATCATCATCTCATCATGATATCATCATCATCATCATGATATCATCATCATCATCATCTCATCATGTTATCATCATCATCTCATCATGATATCATCATCATGATATCATCATCATCATCATCATCATCATCGTCATCTCATCATGATATCATCATCATCTCATCATGATATCATCATCATGATATCATCATCATCATCATCATCTCATCATGATATCATCATCATCTCATCATGATATCATCATCATCATCATCATCTCATCATGATATCATCATCATCATCATCATCATCATCTCTTCATGATATCATCATCATCATCTCATCATGATATCATCATCATCATCTCATCATGATATCATCATCATGATATCATCATCATCATCATCATCTCATCATGATATCATCATCATCATCATGATATCATCATCATCATCATCTCATCATGATATCATCATCATCATCATGATATCATCATCATCATCATCATGATATCATCATCATCATCATCTCATCATGATATCATCATCATCATCGTCTCATCATGATATCATCATCATGATATCATCATCATGATATCATCATCATCGTCTCATCAGGATATCATCATCTCATCATGATATCATCATCATCATCATCATCTCATCATGATATCATCATCATCATCTCATCATGATATCATCATCATCATCTCATCATGATATCATCATCATCATATCATCATGATATCATCATCATCATCTCATCATGATATCATAATCATCATCTCATCATGATATCATCATCATCATCTCATCATGATATCATCATCATCATATCATCATGATATCATCATCATCATCTCATCATGATATCATCATCATCTCATCATGATATCATCATCATCATCATCTCATCATGATATCATCATCATGATATCATCATGATATCATCATCATGATATCATCATCATCTTCATCTCATCATGATATCAACATCATGATATCATCATCATCATCATCATCATCATCATCATCTCATCATGATATCATCATCATGATATCATCATGATATCATCATCATGATATCATCATGATATCATCATCATGATATCATCATCATCATCTCATCATCATCATCATCATCTCATCATGATATCATCATCATCATCATCATCATCTCATCATGATATCATCATGATATCATCATCATGATATCATCATCATGATATCATCATCATCATCGTCTCATCATGATATCATCATCATGATATCATCATCATGATATCATCATCATGATATCATCATCATCATCGTCTCATCATGATATCATCATCATGATATCATCATCATGATATCATCATCATCATCTCATCATGATATCATCATCATCATCTCATCATGATATCATCATCATCATATCATCATGATATCATCATCATCTCATCATGATATCATCATCATCATCTCATCATGATATCATCATCATCATCTCATCATGATATCATCATCATGATATCATCATCATCATCTCATCATGATATCATCATCATCATCTCATCATGATATCATCATCATCTCATCATGATATCATCATCATCATCATCTCATCATGATATCATCATCATGATATCATCATGATATCATCATCATGATATCATCATCATCTTCATCTCATCATGATATCAACATCATGATATCATCATCATCATCATCATCATCATCTCATCATGATATCATCATCATGATATCATCATGATATCATCATCATGATATCATCATGATATCATCATCATCATCATCATCATCTCATCATGATATCATCATCATGATATCATCATGATATCATCATCATGATATCATCATGATATCATCATCATGATATCATCATCATCATCTCATCATCATCATCATCATCTCATCATGATATCATCATCATCATCATCATCATCTCATCATGATATCATCATCAGGATATCATCATCATGATATCATCATCATCATCGTCTCATCATGATATCATCATCATCATCGTCTCATCATGATATCATCATCATGATATCATCATCATCATCGTCTCATCATGATATCATCATCATCATCATCATCTCATCATGATATCATCATCATCATCATCATCTCATCATGATATCATCATCATGATATCATCATGATATCATCATCATGATATCTTCATCATCATCATCTCATCATGATATCATCATCATGATATCATCATCATCATCGTCTCATCATGATATCATCATCATGATATCATCATCATGATATCATCATCATGATATCATCATCATCATCGTCTCATCATGATATCATCATCATGATATCATCATCATGATATCATCACCATGATATCATCATCATCGTCTCATCAGGATATCATCATCTCATCATGATATCATCATCATCATCATCATCTCATCATGATATCATCATCATCATCATCATCATCATCATCTCATCATGATATCATCATCATCATCATCATCATCATCTCTTCATGATATCATCATCATCATCTCATCATGATATCATCACCATGATATCATCATCATCGTCTCATCAGGATATCATCATCTCATCATGATATCATCATCATCATCATCATCTCATCATGATATCATCATCATCATCGTCTCATCATGATATCATCATCATCATCATCATCATCTCTTCATGATATCATCATCATCATCTCATCATGATATCATCATCATGATATCATCATCATCTCATCATGATATCATCATCATCATCTCATCATGATATCATCATCATGATATCATCATCATGATATCATCATCATGATATCATCATCATCATCGTCTCATCATGATATCATCATCATGATATCATCATCATGATATCATCACCATGATATCATCATCATCGTCTCATCAGGATATCATCATCTCATCATGATATCATCATCATCATCATCATCTCATCATGATATCATCATCATCATCATCATCATCATCATCATCATCTCATCATGATATCATCATCATCATCATCATCATCATCTCTTCATGATATCATCATCATCATCTCATCATGATATCATCACCATGATATCATCATCATCGTCTCATCAGGATATCATCATCTCATCATGATATCATCATCATCATCATCATCTCATCATGATATCATCATCATCATCATCTCATCATGATATCATCATCATCATCATCATCATCTCTTCATGATATCATCATCATCATCTCATCATGATATCATCATCATGATATCATCATCATCTCATCATGATATCATCATCATCATCTCATCATGATATCATCATCATGATATCATCATCATCATCATCATCTCTTCATGATATCATCATCATCATCTCATCATGATATCATCATCATGATATCATCATCATGATATCATCATCATCTCATCATGATATCATCATCATCATCTCATCATGATATCATCATCATGATATCATCATCATCATCATCATCTCATCATGATATCATCATCATCATCATGATATCATCATCATCATCATCTCATCATGATATCATCATCATCATCATCTCATCATGATATCATCATCATCATCATGATATCATCATCATCATCATCTCATCATGATATCATCATCATCATCGTCTCATCATGATATCATCATCATGATATCATCATCATGATATCATCATCATCGTCTCATCAGGATATCATCATCTCATCATGATATCATCATCATCATCATCATCATCTCATCATGATATCATCATCATCATCTCATCATGATATCATCATCATCATCTCATCATGATATCATCATCATCATATCATCATGATATCATCATCATCTCATCATGATATCATCATCATCATCTCATCATGATATCATCATCATCATCTCATCATGATATCATCATCATGATATCATCATCATCATCTCATCATGATATCATCATCATCATCTCATCATGATATCATCATCATCTCATCATGATATCATCATCATCATCATCTCATCATGATATCATCATCATGATATCATCATGATATCATCATCATGATATCATCATCATCTTCATCTCATCATGATATCAACATCATGATATCATCATCATCATCATCATCATCATCATCTCATCATGATATCATCATCATGATATCATCATGATATCATCATCATGATATCATCATGATATCATCATCATGATATCATCATGATATCATCATCATCATCATCATCATCTCATCATGATATCATCATCATCATCGTCTCATCATGATATCATCATCATCATCGTCTCATCATGATATCATCATCATGATATCATCATCATCATCGTCTCATCATGATATCATCATCATCATCATCATCTCATCATGATATCATCATCATCATCATCATCTCATCATGATATCATCATCATGATATCATCATCATGATATCATCATGATATCATCATCATGATATCTTCATCATCATCATCTCATCATGATATCATCATCATGATATCATCATCATCATCGTCTCATCATGATATCATCATCATGATATCATCATCATGATATCATCATCATGATATCATCATCATCATCGTCTCATCATGATATCATCATCATGATATCATCATCATGATATCATCACCATGATATCATCATCATCGTCTCATCAGGATATCATCATCTCATCATGATATCATCATCATCATCATCATCTCATCATGATATCATCATCATCATCATCATCATCATCATCATCATCTCATCATGATATCATCATCATCATCATCATCATCATCTCTTCATGATATCATCATCATCATCATCTCATCATGATATCATCATCATGATATCATCATCATCTCATCATGATATCATCATCATCATCTCATCATGATATCATCATCATGATATCATCATCATCATCATCATCTCTTCATGATATCATCATCATCATCTCATCATGATATCATCATCATGATATCATCATCATCTCATCATGATATCATCATCATCATCTCATCATGATATCATCATCATGATATCATCATCATCATCATCATCATCTCATCATGATATCATCATCATCATCATGATATCATCATCATCATCATCTCATCATGATATCATCATCATCATCATCTCATCATGATATCATCATCATCATCATGATATCATCATCATCATCATCTCATCATGATATCATCATCATCATCGTCTCATCATGATATCATCATCATGATATCATCATCATGATATCATCATCATCGTCTCATCAGGATATCATCATCTCATCATGATATCATCATCATCATCATCATCATCATCATCATCATCTCATCATGATATCATCATCATCATCTCATCATGATATCATCATCATGATATCATCATCATCATCGTCTCATCATGATATCATCATCATGATATCATCATCATGATATCATCATCATCATCGTCTCATCATGATATCATCATCATGATATCATCATCATGATATCATCACCATGATATCATCATCATCGTCTCATCAGGATATCATCATCTCATCATGATATCATCATCATCATCATCATCTCATCATGATATCATCATCATCATCATCATCATCATCATCATCTCATCATGATATCATCATCATCATCATCATCATCATCTCTTCATGATATCATCATCATCATCTCATCATGATATCATCATCATGATATCATCATCATCTCATCATGATATCATCATCATCATCTCATCATGATATCATCATCATGATATCATCATCATCATCTCTTCATGATATCATCATCATCATCTCATCATGATATCATCATCATGATATCATCATCATCTCATCATGATATCATCATCATCATCTCATCATGATATCATCATCATGATATCATCATCATCATCTCTTCATGATATCATCATCATCATCTCATCATGATATCATCATCATCATCGTCTCATCATGATATCATCATCATGATATCATCATCATGATATCATCATCATGATATCATCATCATGATATCATCACCATGATATCATCATCATCGTCTCATCAGGATATCATCATCTCATCATGATATCATCATCATCATCATCATCTCATCATGATATCATCATCATCATCATCTCATCATGATATCATCATCATCATCATCATCATCATCTCTTCATGATATCATCATCATCATCTCATCATGATATCATCATCATGATATCATCATCATCTCATCATGATATCATCATCATCATCTCATCATGATATCATCATCATGATATCATCATCATCATCATCATCTCTTCATGATATCATCATCATCATCTCATCATGATATCATCATCATGATATCATCATCATGATATCATCATCATCTCATCATGATATCATCATCATCATCTCATCATGATATCATCATCATGATATCATCATCATCATCATCATCTCATCATGATATCATCATCATCATCATGATATCATCATCATCATCATCTCATCATGATATCATCATCATCATCATCTCATCATGATATCATCATCATCATCATGATATCATCATCATCATCATCTCATCATGATATCATCATCATCATCGTCTCATCATGATATCATCATCATGATATCATCATCATCGTCTCATCAGGATATCATCATCTCATCATGATATCATCATCATCATCATCATCATCATCATCATCATCATCATCATCTCATCATGATATCATCATCATCATCTCATCATGATATCATCATCATCATCTCATCATGATATCATCATCATCATATCATCATGATATCATCATCATCTCATCATGATATCATCATCATCATCTCATCATGATATCATCATCATCATCTCATCATGATATCATCATCATGATATCATCATCATCATCTCATCATGATATCATCATCATCATCTCATCATGATATCATCATCATCTCATCATGATATCATCATCATCATCATCTCATCATGATATCATCATCATGATATCATCATGATATCATCATCATGATATCATCATCATCTTCATCTCATCATGATATCAACATCATGATATCATCATCATCATCATCATCATCATCATCTCATCATGATATCATCATCATGATATCATCATGATATCATCATCATGATATCATCATGATATCATCATCATGATATCATCATCATCATCTCATCATCATCATCATCATCTCATCATGATATCATCATCATCATCATCATCATCTCATCATGATATCATCATCAGGATATCATCATCATGATATCATCATCATCATCGTCTCATCATGATATCATCATCATCATCGTCTCATCATGATATCATATCATCATCATGATATCATCATGATATCATCATCATGATATCTTCATCATCATCATCTCATCATGATATCATCATCATGATATCATCATCATCATCGTCTCATCATGATATCATCATCATGATATCATCATCATGATATCATCATCATGATATCATCATCATCATCGTCTCATCATGATATCATCATCATGATATCATCATCATCATCATCTCATCATGATATCATCATCATCATCTAATCATGATATCATCATCATGATATTATCATCATCTCATCATGATATCATCATCATGATATCATCATGATATCATCATCATCATCATCATCATCATCTCATCATGATATCATCATGATGATATCATCATGATATCATCATCATCATGATATCTTCATCATCATCATCTCATCATGATATCATCATCATGATATCATCATCATCATCATCTCATCATTATATCATCATCATCATCTAATCATGATATCATCATCATGATATTATCATCATCTCATCATGATATCATCATCATCTCATCATGATATCATCAACATCATCATCTCATCATGACATCATCATCATGATATCATCAACATCATCATCATCATCATCATCATCATCTCATCATGTTATCATCATCATCATCTCATCATGATATCATCATCATCATCTCATCATGATATCATCATCATCATCATCATCATCATCATCATCTCATCATGATATCATCATCATGATATCATCATCATGATATCATCATCATGATCTCATCATGTTATCATCATCATCATCTCATCATGATATCATCATCTCATCATGTTATCATCATCATCATTTCATCATGATATCATCATCATCATTTCATCATGATATCATCATCATCATCTCTTCATGATATCATCATCATCATCTCATCATGATATCATCATCATGATATCATCATCATCATCTCATCATGATATCATCATCATCATCTCATCATGATATCATCATCATGATATCATCATCATCATCATCATCATCTCATCATGATATCATCATCATCATCATGATATCATCATCATCATCATCTCATCATGTTATCATCATCATCTCATCATGATATCATCATCATGATATCATCATCATCATCATCATCATCATCATCTCATCATGATATCATCATCATCTCATCATGATATCATCATCATGATATCATAATCATCATCATCATCTCATCATGATATCATCATCATCATCATCTCATCATGATATCCTCATCATCATCTCATCATGATATCATCATCATGATATCATCATCATGATATCATCATCATCATCATCATCATCATCATCATCTCATCATGATATCATCATCATGATATCATCATCATCTCATCATGATATCATCATCATGATATCATCATCATGATATCATCATCATGATATCATCATCATCATCATCATCATCATCTCATCATGATATCATCATCATGATATCATCATCATCTCATCATGATATCATCATCTCATCATGATATCATCATCATCTCATCATGATATCATCATCATGATATCAGCATCATCATCATCATCATCATCATCATCATCATCATCATCATCTCATCATGATATCTTCATCATGATATCATCATCATGATATCATCGTCATGACCATATCATCATCTCATCATCATCATCTCATCATGATATCATCCTCATGATCATCTCATCATGATATCATCCTCATCATCATCTCATCAATATATCATCATCATCTCATCATGATATCATCATCATCATCATCATCATCATCTCATCATGATATCATCATCATCATCATCATCATCATCATCATCATCATCATCATCTCATCATGATATCATCATCATCATCTCATCATCATCTTCATCTCATCATGATATCATCATCATGATTTCATCATCATCGTCTCATCATTATATCATCATCATCATCATCTCATCATGATATCATCATGATATCATCATCATGATATCATCATCATGATATCATCATCATGATATTATCATCATCATCTCATCATCATCATCTCATCATGATATCATCATCATCATCATCATCATCATCATCATCATCTCATCATGATATCATCATCAGGATATCATCATCATGATATCATCATCATGATATCATCATCATCATCATCATCATCATCTCATCATGATATCATCATCATCTCATCATGATATCATCATCATGATATCATCATCATCGTCTCATCATGATATCATCATCATCTCATGATGATATCATCATCATGATATCATCATGATATCATCATCATCATCATCTCATCATGATATCATCATCATCATCATCATCTCATCATGATATCATCATCATCATCATCATCATCATCTCATCATGATATCATCATCATGATATCATCATCATGATATCATCATCATGATATCATCATCATCATCATCATCATCTCATCATGTTATCATCATCATCATCTCATCATGATATCATCATCTCATCATGTTATCATCATCATCATCTCATCATGATATCATCATCATCATCATCATCATCATCATCTCATCATGATATCATCATCATGATATCATCATCATGATATCATCATCATCATCATCATCTCATCATGTTATCATCATCATCATCATCTCATCATGATATCATCATCTCATCATGTTATCATCATCATCATCATTTCATCATGATATCATCATCATCATTTCATCATGATATCATCATCATCATCTCTTCATGATATCATCATCATCATCTCATCATGATATCATCATCATGATATCATCATCATCATCATCTCATCATGATATCATCATCATCATCTCATCATGATATCATCATCATGATATCATCATCATCATCATCATCATCTCATCATGATATCATCATCATCATCATCATCATCATGATATCATCATCATCATCATCATCTCATCATGTTATCATCATCATCTCATCATGATATCATCATCATGATATCATCATCATCATCATCATCATCATCTCATCATGATATCATCATCATCTCATCATGATATCATCATCATGATATCATCATCATCATCATCTCATCATGATATCATCATCATCATCATCATCTCATCATGATATCCTCATCATCATCTCATCATGATATCATCATCATGATATCATCATCATCATCATCATCTCATCATGATATCATCATCATCATCTCATCATGATATTATCATCATGATATCATCATCATCATCATCTCATCATGATATCATCATCATCATCATCATCATGATATCATCATCATCATCATCATCATCATCATCATCATCATCTCATCATGATATCATCATCATCTCATCATGATATCATCATCATGATATCATCATCATCATCATCATCATCATCATCATCTCATCATGATATCATCATCATCTCATCATGATATCATCATCATGATATCATCATCATCATCATCTCATCATGATATCATCATCATGATATCATCTTCATCATCTCATCATGATATCATCAACATCATCTCATCATGATATCATCATCATCATCATCATCATCTCATCATGATATCATCATCATGATATCATCATCATCATCTCATCATGATATCATCAACATCATCTCATCATGATATCATCATCATCATCATCATCTCATCATGATATCATCATCATCATCTCATCATGATATCATCATTAAAAATCTCATCATCATCATCATCTCATCATGAATATCATCATCATCATCTCATCATGATATCATCATCATCATCATCTCATCATGTTATCATCATCATCATCTCATCATGATATCATCATCTCATCATGTTATCATCATCATCATTTCATCATGATATCATCATCATCATTTCATCATGATATCATCATCATCATCTCTTCATGATATCATCATCATCATCATCATCATCATCATCTCATCATGATATCATCATCATCATCATCATCTCATCATGATATCATCATCATCATCTCATCATGATATCATCATCATGATATCATCATCATCATCATCATCATCATCATCATCATCATCATCATCATCATCATCTCATCATGATATCATCATCATCTCATCATGATATCATCATCATGATATCATCATCATCATCATCATCATCATCATCATCATCATCATCTCATCATGATATCATCATCATCTCATCATGATATCATCATCATGATATCATCATCATCATAATCTCATCATGATATCATCATCATCATCTCATCATGATATCCTCATCATCATCTCATCATGATATCATCATCATGATATCATCATCATCATCATCATCATCATCATCATCTCATCATGATATCATCATCATGATATCATCATCATGATATCATCATCATCATCATCATCTCATCATGATATCATCATCTCATCATGATATCATCATCATCATCATCTCATCATGATATCATCATCATCATCTCATCATGATATCATCATCTCATCATGATATCATCATCATCATCTCATCATGATATCATCATCATGATATCATCATCATCATCATCATCATCATCATCATCATTGTAGCGGAGATGCAATATTACCCAGGTTATCTCCGCTTATAATCCAAGTGAGACTCAGGAACAAGTAAATAGTAAATCCAAAGGCAGGGTTTCCAGCAGGTCAAATACAGCAATATCCCAACAGCAATCCCAATAACTGGACGACTCACAGTTTCAGGAGCATAACTGACCAGAACTCTTTAATGATACAGAAACACAGAATATATACAGTTGAACATCTTGACAAACCAGATTAGACAAAGGAACTATAACAGGATTATAATTTAACCTAAGGAGATACAAAGGGAAATCCTGCCTCACACCTTTCAGGATACAAAGGTGCCCAGCTCAGATACACACAGGAAACTAAATGACTTACATAAGACAATGGGAGAGGTGACAAAAACAGGGATTAAAGATAGGATCCAATCTTAACTTGGGGAAAACACAGTGAATAGGACAAAGACTTGGATCCTAGTAATTACAGTACATTCCTCTGCTTGGGAGATAATTGAGTTAACCTTTGTATTAGCTCAATTATCTCCAAGCTAAAATATACAGGTTCTATACAATATTAATAACTTTCAAAATATGCATCACATTCACATAAAACATACATTTTCAGAATCAGCATACTTTAAATATGAAAATAACTAAAAATCAAACAATTCCACCCAGAAGTTCCAAAGTTACCTTTTTGGGCATTTTTAAAGGGCAACACACCCCAGGGCCATAGTCACAGGGGAGGAGGCTGGCAAACAGGCCTCTCCAAGACCAAGTGGCGAAGGGCACTTCGTCACAATCATCATCATCATCTCATCATGATATCTTCATCATGATATCATCATCATGATATCATCGTCATGACCATATCATCATCTCATCATCATCATCTCATCAAGATATCATCCTCATGATCATCACATCATGATATCATCATCATCATCTCATCATGATATCATCATCATCTCATCATGATATCATCATCATCATCTCATCATGATATCATCATCATCATCTCATCATGATATCATCATCATCTCATCATGATATCATCATCATCATCATCATCATCATCATCATCATCATCTCATCATGATATCATCATCATCATCTCATCATGATATCATCATCATCATCTCATCATGATATCATCATCATCATCATGATATCATCATCATCATGATATCATCATCATCATCATCATCTCATCATGATATCATCATCATCTCATCATGATATCATCATCATCTCATCATGATATCATCATCATGATATCATCATCATGATATCATCATCATGATATCATCATCATCATCATCTCATCATGATATCATCATCTCATCATGATATCATCATCATCATCATCTCATCATGATATCATCATCATCATCATCTCATCATGATAGCATCATCATCATCTCATCATGATATCATCATCATCTCATCATGATACCATCATCATCATCTCATCATGATATCATCATTATCATCTCATCATCATCATCATCTCATCATGATATCATCATCATCTCATCATGATACCATCATCATCATCTCATCATGATATCATCATCATCATCATCTCATCATGATATCATCATCATCATCATCTCATCATGATATCATCATCATGATATCATCATGATATCATCATCATGATATCATCATCATCTTCATCTCATCATGATATCAACATCATGATATCATCATCATCGTCTCATCATGATATCATCATCATCATCATCATCATCATCATCTCATCATGATATCATCATCATGATATCATCATGATATCATCATCATGATATCATCATGATATCATCATCATGATATCATCATCATGATATCATCATCATCATCATCTCATCATGATATCATCATCTCATCATGATATCATCATCATCATCATCTCATCATGATATCATCATCATCATCATCTCATCATGATATCATCATCATCATCTCATCATGATATCATCATCATCTCATCATGATACCATCATCATCATCTCATCATGATATCATCATTATCATCTCATCATCATCATCATCTCATCATGAATATCATCATCATCATCTCATCATGATATCATCATCATCATCATCATCTCATCATGATATCATCATCATCATCATCTCATCATGATATCATCATCATGATATCATCATGATATCATCATCATGATATCATCATCATCTTCATCTCATCATGATATCAACATCATGATATCATCATCATCGTCTCATCATGATATCATCATCATCATCATCATCATCATCATCTCATCATGATATCATCATCATGATATCATCATGATATCATCATCATGATATCATCATGATATCATCATCATGATATCATCATCATGATATCATCATCATGATATCATCATCATCATCTCATCATCATCATCATCATCTCATCATGATATCATCATCATCATCATCATCTCATCATGATATCATCATCAGGATATCATCATCATGATATCATCATCATCATCGTCTCATCATGATATCATCATCATCATCGTCTCATCATGATATCATCATCATGATATCATCATCATCGTCTCATCATGATATCATCATCATCATCATCTCATCATGATATCATCATCATGATATCATCATCATCATCATCATCTCATCATGATATCATCATCATGATATCATCATGATATCATCATCATGATATCTTCATCATCATCATCTCATCATGATATCATCGTCATGATATCATCATCATCATCATCATCGTCTCATCATGATATCATCATCATGATATCATCATCATGATATCATCATCATCATGATATCATCATCATGATATCATCATCATCATCATCGTCTCATCATGATATCATCATCATGATATCATCATCATGATATCATCATCATGATATCATCATCATGATATCATCACCATGATATCATCATCATCGTCTCATCAGGATATCATCATCTAATCATGATATCATCATCATCTCATCATGATATCATCATCATCATCATCATCTCATCATGATATCATCATCATCATCATCATCATCTCTTCATGATATCATCATCATCATCTCATCATGATATCATCATCATGATATCATCATCATCTCATCTTGATATCATCATCATCATCTCATCATGATATCATCATCATGATATCATCATCATCATCATCATCATCATCATCTCATCATGATATCATCATCATCATCATGATATCATCATCATCATCATCATCATCATCTCATCATGATATCATCATCATCATCATCTCATCATGATATCATCATCATCATCTCATCATGGTATCCTCATCATCATCTCATCATGATATCATCATCATGATATCATCATCATCATCATCATCATCATCATCATCATCATCATCATCTCATCATGATATCATCATCATGATATCTTCATGATATCATCATCATGATATCAGCATCATCATCATCATCATCATCTCTTCATGATATCATCATCATCATCTCATCATGATATCATCATCATGATATCATCATCATCTCATCATGATATCATCATCATCATCTCATCATGATATCAGCATCATCATCATCATCATCATCTCTTCATGATATCATCATCATCATCTCATCATGATATCATCATCATGATATCATCATCATCTCATCATGATATCATCATCATCATCTCATCATGATATCATCATCATGATATCATCATCATCTCATCATGATATCATCATCATCTCATCATGATATCATCATCATGATATCATCATCATCATCATCATCATCTCATCATGATATCATCATCATCATCATGATATCATCATCATCATCATCATCATCTCATCATGATATCATCATCATCATCATCTCATCATGATATCATCATCATCATCTCATCATGGTATCCTCATCATCATCTCATCATGATATCATCATCATGATATCATCATCATCATCTCATCATGATATCATCATCATGATATCTTCATGATATCATCATCATGATATCAGCATCAACATCATCATCATCATCATCATCATCATCATCATCATCATCATCATTTCATCATGATATCATCATCATCTCATCATGATATCATCATCATGATATCAGCATCATCATCATCATCATCATCATCATCTCATCATGATATCATCATCATGATATCATCGTCATGACCATATCATCATCTCATCATCATCATCTCATCATGATATCATCCTCATGATCATCTCATCATGATATCATCATCATGATATCATCATCATGATATCATCGTCATGACCATATCATCATCTCATCATCATCATCTCATCATGATATCATCATCATCATCTCATCATGATATCATCATCATCATCATCTCATCATGATATCATCATCATCATCTCATCATGATATCATCATCATGATATCATCATCTCATCATGATATCATCATCATCATCTCATCATGATATCATCATCATCTCATCATGATATCATCATCATGATATCATCATCATGATATCATCGTCATGACCATATCATCATCTCATCATCATCATCTCATCATGATATCATCATCATCATCTCATCATGATATCATCATCATCATCATCATCTCATCATGATATCATCATCATCATCTCATCATGATATCATCATCATGATATCATCATCTCATCATGATATCATCATCATCATCTCATCATGATATCATCATCATCTCATCATGATATCATCATTATCATCTCATCATCATCATCATCTCATCATGAATATCATCATCATCATCTCATCATGATATCATCATCATCATCATCATCTCATCATGATATCATCATCATCATCATCTCATCATGATATCATCATCATGATATCATCATGATATCATCATCATGATATCATCATCATGATATCATCATCATCTTCATCTCATCATGATATCAACATCATGATATCATCATCATCGTCTCATCATGATATCATCATCATCATCATCATCATCTCATCATGATATCATCATCATCATCTCATCATCATCATCATCTCATCATGATATCATCATCATCATCATCATCATCATCTCATCATGATATCATCATCAGGATATCATCATCATGATATCATCATCGTCTCATCATGATATCATCATCATCATCGTCGTCTCATCATGATATCATCATCATGATATCATCATCATCGTCTCATCATGATATCATCATCATCATCATCATCATCTCATCATGATATCATCATCATGATATCATCATGATATCATCATCATCATCATCATCATCATCATCATCTCATCATGATATCATCATCATGATATCATCATGATATCATCATCATGATATCTTCATCATCATCATCTCATCATGATATCATCATCATGATATCATCATCATCATCGTCTCATCATGATATCATCATCATGATATCATCATCATGATATCATCATCATCATCGTCTCATCATGATATCATCATCATGATATCATCATCATGATATCATCACCATGATATCATCATCATCGTCTCATCAGGATATCATCATCTCATCATGATATCATCATCATCTCATCATGATATCATCATCATCATCATCATCTCATCATGATATAATCATCATCATCATCATCATCTCTTCATGATATCATCATCATCATCTCATCATGATATCATCATCATGATATCATCATCATCTCATCATGATATCATCATCATCATCTCATCATGATATCATCATCATGATATCATCATCATCATCATCATCATCATCATCTCATCATGATATCATCATCGTCATCATGATATCATCATCATCATCATCATCATCTCATCATGATATCATCATCATCATCATCTCATCATGATATCATCATCATCATCTCATCATGGTATCCTCATCATCATCTCATCATGATATCATCATCATGATATCATC